>VYZR01093019.1:1207-19864 GCA_013400675.1 Oxylabes madagascariensis
TGGTAATCCTGAAGTGGGATGCTTGGATCTTCACAATGTGTGAAAAGGAGCACAGAGCTTGCATGCTGGCCAAAATAGTCACTGGTGCAGGGACTGTATGTGATACGGTCTAAAAAGTGCCCTTGTTGAAAAATAAAAGACTCTGTGACCTAGCACCTCTGTGACATAATAATTTCCCAACAATCCTCATCCATCTGCTCTTAAGATATAGTGTGACAACTGACTGACTTGCCATAAGAAACAGGCTTGGAAACAGTATGTGTTGCATCTTTCCACAAAAATACTGTATTTTGTGGAGTGGTACCTATCACTCCACTAAATTATTGAACAGCAAGTATAACAGAGAAGATTTACAAGCTTATTGCTTTATTGCAACTGCAACAATGTTTTTGTAATCAATAAAACAACTATACTGTAAGAATATTTTATGTTTTTCCTGGTAGAAAGTTATATAATATTTTATAAATGTCAAGAGAGGTAGGAAAAAGCAAGTGAGGGGGAAACCTGGAGGAAGTCTGGTCTATTTATTTATTTCTGTCTCTTGGCAGCTCTGTTCAAGAGACAGTGATGATATTTGAATAAATGGTATGACTTCAGAAACTAATAAATTCCCTCAAAAGAAGGAATTTAAGAGGCTTGAGCAATTTGGTGCTAAAGAGGAGTTATTGTAATTGTGAAAGAAAAAACCATGTGGGCTGTGCTTTAACACATAGACTAGGGAGGCAAAAAGTTTACATTTTTGATAGTCTGTCAAAGCAGCTTAGGTGGGTGCTTGAGCAGATTTTGACTTGCACAGTGATGCTCTCTTACTCTTTCCCCAGCAGAAGTTTGTCTGGAATGTCATTGTTGCCAGTGAAATGAAGAAAGCAGAGTTGTGGCAGTAATTACTTGCTACACAAGGCACTGACAATGACTCCTTGCTAACGGTAAGCAAGGGGGCACTGGAGGAATTGTGATTTACTGAGGTGCCTTTGCTGTTCTGCGGGTTCTGAATGTNCTCTTGGTACTTGCTATGAATTTGCTGTAATGTGAAACTGGATCCTTAGCCAGAGTACCTGCCTTTGGGATTATGCTCCTGCTCTAGCAATTAAAGTCAGAGTGAAGCAGGCAGGTAGAATCTGATGGAGTGTGAAATCTGTCGCAACAGGTTCACCGCAGATGAGTACTTTTAAACAAACTTGAACGATCAGTGTGACAGATATCAGTTCACATAACTGTTGTGCTTTTGCAGTTACCTTAGGAGATTGAAAAGTGAATTTATTGTATCAACAAACCACAGCGTTAGGCAGTATGCCTCTTGAGACTCCTTGTCAGCTGGTGGACCTTATGCATATTCCATTGCTCAAGGCAGAGCCTCAGATCTTCTGGATTGTTAGAAGAGGAAAAAATAGCATAAGCAGAAATGTTTAATATCTGGGAAAGCAGAAAGCTTTTCCAACAGCCACTGCTCTTAGTATTAAGCTATTCTTAGCATTAGTCTCCACATAATAGCTACACATCAGACATACCCATAACTATAAATAGCTACACTTTTGCAGCACTGAGGCATTACAGTAACTAATTAACACCTTTATTTTGCCCTTTAAAATAGGGGCACTACTGTTTCAGTCTCTAAAAGAGACTCATTTTTGAGAAAATTTGTTACTTAAGTAACATTTTGCTTCAGCTTCTACAGTAACTATGTTTCAGCTTTTACAGTAAATTCAATTAATTTTTTCGTCGTGCAGCAAAATACCTGGTTTATTATTACTTCATTTTCCCTGCAGTTTAAAGGTGGGCTTTCAAGTGCGATACATATTACTTGTCTTTTCTTTAACTCTTGACCTGCTTGATTTTGGCTGCATCTTATAATAATACTGTGAATATTTCTGAAGAGTTTATCTTGAGAAAGTTAGTCATAAATTTGCTACTTCCCTGAGCCTATTTATAGTGGACAAAAAGTATGCATTCACCCAGAAAGATGTAGAATTTCATTGATGCTTTGCAACCATGTTTTATTCAGACATGATCTAGGCAGAACTTAGCTTAAGCTCCTTTCATTGTGTACCAATTTTCTCTGGATTAGCTACTTGTAAGAAGTGCAAACACTGGCAGTTACTACAAAACAGGTGACAACTTTCTATATAGCCTTTTTTTTTCTATGTCATCCTTATTCTTTTTTATGAATCTCATCCATGTTTCCCACAGACTTCTACTTCTTCATTAATTTATCTATCCCTGCCAATAACACAAATACTTATCTTTCCAAAGCACTGGATAAAACATGCCTTAAGAAACTCTTCCATTTCTCTTACTATTCTGTATTTTAATGGTCTGAACACCAGAGGATCTGAGAAAACACCTGTATGAAAGATTCCACTCTTCTTGCATTGCTAAAGATATACCTTGGAAGAAAGTTTACTACAAGTGAAAGTGATTCAGGACCTAATATTTTGGTCTTTACAGTCTGGCCCTTAGATTTTGCTTTCAGCAAAGAAAGTTATCCCAAATTCTGAGATGGCCAGCAGAAACGGGGTGGTGAGTTGGGCCATCTCTTTGGCTACAGATTTTTCTTCACTCACCTTTACCTATCTCAGGATTTCTGGGAAGAAGTAACAAACTACAGGCAAGTAATTAAAGTTACTAAATCTGAACATTTGTAAACATGACAGAAGGAAACTTGAATACTTTCATCTCGTTAGCTTAAAATTAAGTCCTTAAGAATAGAGTGGCCTGTGTTTTTTGAAAATCAGATCTTGCAGGTCAAAAATGAAATCCTACCTTTTTTTTTTCTTTCCCTGAAAATGGACTTGTTCAGCACTGTGAGGAAAAGCCTTCCTAATGGTCAGATGAAGCCTAGCAGGGAGGTGGCACTATACCTTTCTCCTTGCTTTGCACACTTCCAGGAACCCTCTGAACTGTAAAACCTCTCTGTGCCTGCCCATCAAAGTGTGTTGCCTTGTTACAACCTGTATCATTTCCTTTACCTTACAGCCACAGGAAGCTCTGTTTGAAAGCCGGTGAGAAAAAAAAAAAAAGAAAAAAAAAAGAAAAAAAAAAGGAGTATGGTTTATGAATTTAAAAGAGAATTGCAGTTATTATCTCTTTAGGCCAAAATAACAATGCTAATGTCTGAGATCCCAAGAGCAGCAGACTGACCTGAAACTGCCAGCCTCATTCTCACGTTCAATTACACACAGCCTTATTTTCCTTACTTCTGGAGTAGGGACTATTCAGTATGCAGATGCAGGAAGCAGCATAACACAGTATGAATAGACATGGGCTTAGACTCTGCTGTTTCTACTCATGATGATTAATATGGTACTAGAGTTGCGTGAAAAATGGATTTTTTTGTTTGTCAGCCAAAAAAGTAAACAAATGGGGAGAAATTGGGGACTGAATAAATATTTAATTCCAGCCATTTTTTTTTCTCCATTTTATTTATCTTAAAAAGAAAAATTTGTTTGAAGACAGAATTCATAAAGAAACACATTAAAGTATACTGTGTGGAAAAAGACAAAAAGGAAAATACTTTCTTCCTTTGTGAACTCAGTTTTCTCAGGCAGTCTGTATGTTGAAATCAGTTAACTCATGACTTAAACAGCAATTGTCCCGTGATTTTTGGTGCCATTTCATTGCTCAGCAGCCTACCTTTTCCAGAGGCTCTCCTGAGGCAGCTGCTCTCCTGTTGCTGCCTGCAAAGGTCCTCCAGCCATTCCTGGCCCAAGCTTTTGGGCATCCAGGGGCAGCTGGTGAAGCACCTGCTCCAGGCAGAGCAAATCAGCCAGTAGCCCCTGCCCCAGCAGCCTTGTGCTGCAATGGGCTGAGTGCATCAACAGCCCCTTCTCTGGTTTAATTCCTCCTTAAATGTAACTCGCTGTTACAGTCCATGTGTGACATCAGCTGCAGACCCTGCCAGTACCTGTCTCAGCATCCCCTCTGCTAAACCATGTTTCTGAATTCTTCTGATCTATGTAAGGTGGCAGTCTGAAGTCCTTTTTACCCAGAATCTAAGTGCTTCTAGGTGTGACAGGTGTGTGTAGAGAAATATTTGTTTCAAATGTAGCATTGCTTACCTTTTGAAAAAAAGAAAGAAATGAGCAAAGTGCTTCTTATCTCCAACCCACAGAATTTCTAGTTTTTGGATTCCTAGAGTTTGGTTCAAATTACTTTACGAGCTTGCTTAAAGACAACTCATTTGGCCAAATACGAACTAAAAAAAAATGAGGAAAGATTAAAAATAGAATCAAAGATAATAAAAAAGGTTGTTCTGAGAAGACTGGCAATGAATATAGGTGAATAGGTCTTGGGTCCTGACATCTTTCCTCTTTGCTTCATTTCACAGCTCACTGCACTACATCTTCTCATTTCACTGGTGTAAGGTGGTCATTTAAGGGTCATTTTGAACACAGTGTGCAGTTCTGGATATACCACAATTAACGAAACACCTGCTCTAAACAACTCTGCTAATATGCTCGACACATCCTATGAGCATTCTATATAGCTCTCATGCTTCTAGCTGGCAGTATGTAGCCTGCTGATTGCAAATTTGTCTTTGCTGGACAATATAAGGGACAATGAGTTGCTGTTTACCTTGAGAGCAATCTGCTTACAACTCCCAACATCACTATAGGTTGCCAGGGACTCAAGAGTGCATTTTGGGATGGAGGGAAGCATCATCTTTAGCTCAGGAAAGAAATATTGGCAATTTGGTCATCTGTAAAACATAATTTGTACTAATTGGCACACTACCATCATTCAACAAGCAGTATTTTGCGCTGAGAGAAAATATTGTGTCCTCAAGAATTCTGCTAAGTGAAAGGCATCACAAGAACCAACAACAACATAAATAGTGAGAAATGGCTGGTGAAATCACTGCAGAAGGACTGTTACCTCATCTATCTCACCGCTTCTTATTCTCTACAAGATTTGATCCCATTTGCACAAGCATATAGGATGTACCTTGTAACTTCTCCAGTGCTGTTTTGTGTGGCTCTTCTGAAGGAAATGGAAAAGAATGGGAATGATGGTTTTTCATGCATGAGATGTTAAACTTTGCATTTTTTTGCTTCCTTTCTCATAATTTTTTATCTCATAGTGTTCACAGGTTGGGCCTTCTCATGTTTACCTGTTCTGTTACTTTTGGGTTTGCATTCTATGCCATCTCTCTGAATAGAATCGTTGAGTTGGTGTTCCTTGTCACCGGAAATAAAATCTTCATTATTGAAAAATTAATTTTATTCTACAATCTTAAAAAATTCATAGCTGGCTACATGCATAAACACATAAACACCACTCCTGCTGCTAATTCATAAGGTGCATTGCAAATACAGGTGAACAAATAAGGGCACAGCTGATGACACAGGATCACAGGACTCTCATAGGACTTCCTCCAGCCACCTGCTTCTTGATACAAAATATCTTCTCTTACTTCTGAACGCCCCAGCAAAGGAAACTATTGGCAAACAGCTCTGCTTTTGGTGCCTTAAAGATTCAAATGTGTTGTTCTTACTGTTTTTTACTTGCCTCTCACCTCTCTAACCTGCTTTGCAGTGAAACATCACTAGTTCTTGATAATCTTGATAATCCTACAGGGCGTGGAAATAGAGCACATGGTTAGTGATTACTGGAGATACCAGATAATGATGGATCTTTTGCTGATCTGGTTTATCTCTACACATTCACCTTCACTCATGTGACAGGACACTCACTCCAGCTTACACTAAGGACAGAGACAAAGGAAACTGAGAGTGCCTTTGTGGGAAGCTGTCCCCGAACACTTGCACTTCTTCCTACTGCTGTTCCCCTGCCCAGCTGTGAGGGCAATGGAAGGTCTTGAAGGATCCTCTTTATTGCCTTGGCACATGTTGAGCACCATGATTGCATGCCCTGGTTTTGCATATTTTTCTCTTTGACTGCCAGGCAGAGGGATTTATCAAATATATTAACCCTAAATCAGACTGCCATTCTTTTTCCCCTTTGAGGAGTAACCAAACCCACTCAATTTCTGTGCTGTAGAAAATATTCTTCCAAAACCTTGCATCTTGCTGATGAGATAGCTGATCTCTCCATCACAATCCTCTCCAAGAGTTTGGTTCTGTCTTCACAGTCCGCTTATCCTTGCAGAAACGTTTGACAAAAAGTTATAGCCTGTATCATCAAGAGCTTGATGCAAAGTGCAACCGTCTCAAACGTTCAAAAGACATTGCCATTCTAAGTAAAAAAGTGCAAGATTTTAATATGGGATTATATACTGAATGTGCAACACACCTTCCTTATTAAAAAAATAAAACATGTACAACTAATGGTGCAATAATGGCATGTTGTCTTCTATAACAACCAGGTTTAATTGTTCATTCTGACATGCTCCAGCACTCTATCAAACACAGATTACTCAGGACTGAATAAATGAATACAAAGTAAACTGGTCCACTGCTCTGCAGATAGCAATGGAAGTAATGAATTACATCATTTCATGAAAATGCATAAAGGGCCAGGGAAGGTCAAGAGCTTGTTATAGTTTCATGTTGACCATTTCTACTCCAGTTTTCTTGAGTATCATATATCCTGGAAATGCCTTATTTCTTAAATGAGAGGTCATTCTATTTTGTAGACTGAATTTTCTTTCTTAAACAAGAATTTTGTACAATTCAGCGGGCGGGTTATTTTCTTTCAAATGTTTTAAAATTCTAGAGCCCATATTTTTTGCTAAGACACTTATCAAGTGATTTTTTGTTGTTGCTCCTTAGTGTAGAGATGGATTTTCCTAAGAACACACAGCAGGAGACACATATCCACAAGCAGAGGGAGAGGGCATGGCCTGTCTAACATTTGCATTGTTTTTCTAATTTATTGTTCTTGCAGCACCTTGAGATCTTTAATAGAAGATTCTATTTTGTTAGAGAGCATGCAGTGACAGTGACAGTGCCAGCAAGACAAACCATTGCACTATTGCTTTTAGAATGTACATATAAAAATTGCATTGAAAAATTATCAAGGATTTCTGGGTTGTGCTTTAACAGATTTGGTTAGTTTATAAGAGAACGTCTAACAAAACAAACCCACCAACAAAAAAGGTTACCGTGCATGTTACTGCCTTATGTCCTAATAAACCCTGCACAGCAATTAAATGGGTAATGTTCTGTGAAAGCACAAAATACACAAATGATTCACATGAATGGTGTGTGTTTTACTAAACACATCAACCTTCTTGTTCAGTCCAAGGGACAAACTCACATTTCCTGTAGTAGCCCAAATCTGTGATGGAATAGATAGCGTCCTTTTCCCTTTGCTCATGTTTTGACATTTCTGGAAGCCTATGCATTTGAAGGTTATTAAATTACCAGAAAGTGGAAAAGTAAAACTGCTCCTAATGGCACTAATGTTCCTCAATGAAATATCTGCCCTTTAATGCATTTAGGAAAGTATTAAGAACTCTAGAATATGCCATGTAAGGTTTTTGTGAGGTTGGAAGCAGGTCTTTCAGATAACCATTTACAGATGTGTGTCAAATAAAATCAAGAGCCCAAACAGTTGCTTTGCCGGGGAATATGACTGTGAATTATGACTCAAAAGGCTCTTTCAAACTGTATATATAGAAAGTGATCCAAGGCCTCTTGAAATCATCAGAGCCCATTACTGGCAATGGAGACTCAATACCAAACCCCTACTTATCTGGGAAAATCTCTGTCCTTTTCTGTTTTATTTTTACCATTTATATTTCAACAGCATACCAAGGCCCTACACTGAAAGCCTACACTCCCTAACTCAGCTTCCCAATGTACACCCACAGTCAGTGGCAGACAACAGGGCACAGATTAGTTTGACTCTTTGAAGATTTGATTCATCAAATATTCTCTCAGTTCCTGTGGGAGAACACCCAGTAAGATTTGCCAACATGAGCAGAGATGTTCACTCTGCCCTACTGCAAGAGATCATCTCTTCCCCTAAGAAAACACAAATTTTGTGCTATTTTTGTAGCACAGATACCTCTTAAAAATATAGCCAGATGCATTTCAGGGTCCATGGCCCTCCAGAATGGAGAAGGTGGCATTAAAGCCCACAAACAGAGCATAGGTTCACCAAAGTTAAGTCAAAACACGTATGGAAAAAAGGGATGATCACACAGCTGCAGCAGGTAATTCTTGGGTCTCTCGGGTCTCAATCACTTCCTACCATTAGGGTTTAGGAGAAGGACTGCAGGAAGATTATACAGCACCTGCCTAACACTGGAGGTCTTTGAAACTTCTGAAGAATCTGGCTGCTGATGGACCATGTAATACACAGCTTTGTGTCCTGATGACAGTTCCAATGCTGTGACAGGGAAGATGTGAAGCTGAAATTCACCTATGGTAGGTTTCATGCCACTGGACTTCATAAAGACAGCACTGACTTGTTTACTTTTCCTGCTAAAGCTTTTTACAATGCCTCCAGGGATGTCAGTGAGTATAAAAAAACCTTTCTTCAGGAAGTTATGTCAGTGTTCTGGATGCAAATTTATGATAACTGTAATTGTTCATATAAGTTGCCCCTTCTGCATCTGCCACAAGCCACTAAAAGCACGCTTGTGACTACTGGTACCTGCTGGATCAGCAGGTTATCCAAGGACACTGACACTGCTCCAAACGCTTTCTATAATCCTCTCTCTTCCATAAAACTGTTTCTTTCACCCTTAATCACTGAAACAAGAGGTAATTGAAGACTGGATTACTTGTATGAACAACTACGAAGTTGTACAGTGGGAAAAAAACAATCTATAAGTGATCAAAAGCATTCCTGTAGTCTGGCATCCTTAATGTAAAGGATCCAAGCTATGTCCTCCTTCCCTTATACATTATATAATGTATATTTTAAACAGTTATAATCTCCCATTGTGTAATTTAAAGTGATTAATTACTTTATCCATCCACAGTGGGCACACAAGCTCCAGTCATTAGCAGCACCATGTGTTCAGTTCATGCCACAAATGTTTAAATAGTATTTTGGTCTGCACAAAATGTCAGTGTTTTCTGTGGTGTCTTGTACAGACATTTGGCAGTCCTTGATGGAAGACAGGCATTCTGCTCATTAATTTTCTAGCTGTTTATCAGCCCCACTGTCAAGTCCCCATTATTTCTATTGTATGACTACAATAATTAGTGTCTTTAGACCTCCTTAGCCTTGCTCCAGGCTACATGCTGACGTCTGCTGGGTTTAAAGTTTATTCCAAATGATTGTATGGTTATTTGTCTCCCAGGTGTTGTATTTTTAATCCTCATGGGGGTTTTCTCTCCACTTCAAACAAGCTTGCAAAAAGTAACATGCTCAAAGGAGCAGAGCTTCCAACTGAGGAAGCTAATTAGGAATTATCTGACATTATTATATTCATATTCAGTCGCTGAATAGCCTGGCAGCCGTGAAGCAAATCACAGGGTATCCGGATGTGTAGAATGTCAATTTGCTAAAGGTGTCTCACTGACACTCAGAATATACCTCTTCATTTTTCACAGTGTCATACCAGCATTCCCAAACTGAGTATGTGTGTACCACAAAACTTATTTTCCACCCCTGCAAAATACACGCCAAGACACCAACAGCAAACTACGATTATATCAGATTGAACAGATAACCACCAAACTCCAACCTTATCTCTGTATGTTAATTATCAAGTTTGAGGTTCTCATAACCTGAACTCTGACTAAAAGCTTTGGGCCGCGCACAACACCGAGAACGCGAGAACACCAGAACAGGCTGAATTTCCACCCATTGCAAATTCCACGTTTTGGGTATTTCCACGGTAGGATCTCCTCCGTGGGAACAGCAAGATCAGGCAATTGCGGGAGGCCTCCCCCCGCTCCAGGCTCTGCTTTCTCAGCTGCACCCCAGCGTTTTCTGCAGCCCCCGCCAGCCCCTGCCCGTGAGGTGCCCGCGGGTGCCCGCGGCTGTCCCGCTCCCCTCAGCTTCGGCCGCGGGCCCGGGCGCTCCTCCCGCCCCGGCCGTCCCCGGGAGCGCAGAGCGCGGGCACGGCCCAGCGCCGCCGCTCCGGCATGCGGGCTGCTTCTGCTGTGCGGAGGGGCTTTGAAGGAACCCTGGGTGCGGGGATTCGGAGGAAAGCTCCACCGCCTCCCCGGCACCCCGACATCCCCACACCCCGGCACCCCGACATCCCCACACCCCGGCATCCCCACACCCCGGCATCCCCACACCCCGGCATCCCCACACCCCGACGCCCCGGCCGCCCTGCGCGCTGTTGGGAAGGGCCCCCAGAGGGCCCCTCACGGGCGCGGCTGTGCGCGACCGGCCCGCGAGCACGGGGGCCCTGCCCGGTGTCCGGTGTCCGGAGCTCAGTGCACAGTGCCCAGTGTCCGGTGCCCGGTGCCCAGACCCCAGTGTCCAGCCCCCGGTGTCCGGGGCAGCGGCCGGAGCCGGCGGGCAGCGGCGGGGAGCGGCTGTGGGAGAACCTGAGGAAGAAGGAAGAGCCTTGGAGGCCCCAGCCGGGCCGTGCTCCCACTTAAACCCGGGCCGTGATCCCGTCCTTCCTGCGGGCTGCGCACGGATGCGCAGGGAGGCCGATGCCTGTTCGACATGGAAGAAAAGCTTGGAATTTTTCCAGGCGCAGCTTTTCCAGTGACACTGAGAGGTGGGAAGGCAGGTGCCTCACCCCTGGCCTTTCTTCCCTTATCAACATTTCTCAAAAATGTTCATAAGGAGCCTCTTGGCTGGGGCTGCACAGGCTCCCCCGGGCAGCTTGTTCCACATTATGTTTGTTATTTTTACTTTGGAATGATTTTTAGGCCTCACCAGTTCTGAAAAAAACTTTGCTGATCCACTGCTGAGCAGAAGATGATACTAATGACCTTAAGTATGTTTGCTTTCCTAGGTAGTGTTTGTTTTAAATTATCTGATATAACAAAAACAACAACAACAACAACAAAAATTTACAGAAATTAACCACCTGAAATTAAAGGTCAGAAACTTGATTAAAAACATATGCAGGAGTGAACTCAGTTCCTTTTGTAGAAGAGGTGGAGTACCAAACAGCAGTGGGAGGCTTAATCCAGAAGGTGCCTGAGTGTGTGCTGTGAGTGTTTTCCATTGTCAGTGAGGGATAAACCAGAAAAACATTGCTATGAAGTGGATTAGTACCGTAAATATGGCCAATGCACTGTTCAGGTTAATTTTCCTTTATAATCAAAAGTCAAAAAAAGCCATAAAAAGTAAAACACACAAAAAAACTCCAAACAAAAAACCCAAGCAAACAAGAAAAAAAAAACAAAACAACAACAAAAACAACTAAAACCCCAAACCAATACTAGAACCACCAGCCTTGCAGAATTTAGAATTCTTGACATGTCACTTGACTGTCCATTGCAAGGCAGAAAATGCCTAAAAGTTTTGACAGCTGATTTAACTGGCTTGTTAACAAGCAGAAAATACTGAGGGAGAGTCCTTTCCTCGTGTCGTCACTTTCAGTTTCTGACTGGTTCCCTTTGAGTGCCAAACAAAATAATTTCTGTGTAAACAAGTGCCAAAAAAGTATTTGATTTAGGTTTTCAACTGAACATCAGAATTTACTCGTGTAAATGTATAGTGGTAAAAAAGTAAAGAGGATGTCTTTCATAATGTATCAAAGCAGATTCATGAGCATGTTCAGTGTGTTATTCTAAATATGGCACATGAGGAGGCAGGATAGCAAAAAAAATCATGAGTATCTTATTAGATTCTGGCTGGGAAATTAACTTCTCAAACCTCTTTATGAACCTACACTCTATAAACAATAAATTTGGTGATTAAAATAATCTCTGATTTTGTTTATCCTCAAATACAAGAACTCCACTTATTTACATATAGATTCATTTTGCAACCTAATTATGCTTATCTAAATTCTACCAAATAAGTGCACCAGTTGATTGCATGTGTTTTAACCCTAGTTAACAAGGCTTTGTCTAATTGCATACTTGGATTATTTGCATAAAACATTGAATTCTGAATGGCGTTCTCCCCCAGGTAATCATTTTGTACACAAAACTTGTCAGAGCGCTGGTATTACTTTGTTCTTGAAAAAACAATTTTGAAAAAAGCTTTATTATCTGTAGCAAAAATGAAATGCAATAGAAATATATAAAAAGATTTGTAAGATCAGCTGTAATTGATCAGAAATTGAAAATAATGTGCAATATCAATCTGGCTTTTTTTCACTATAGTTCAATAGTGCTTCATGAAACTAGCAGGACTATCCAAGGGATAAAATTCTGTGTGGGACATGAGAGATTTTCAGGCTGTAATATCTAGTGGTGCTGTGAAACTGTGTGAAAGCAGACATTATAAGCACAATCTATGTAAGAAAGTATTCAAGAAAGCCTTCTTAGTTAGTTCCTTTGCACAAAAGTAATGACAGTATTCGTGTGTTACTGACAAGCACACTGACATGGCAGGCAAAGATTTACCAAGAAAAAGGAGAGTGAAATAAGAACTGTTTTAGTTCTCATTAGAGCGCAGGAGTCCTGCTTTACCCAGGGGATGTCACCCTGTCCTACAGCCTGATTTTATTTCTGCTGCAATTAAAAGCAAAGCTGCCGTTAATATTGATATTATAGGGCAGTGGACTAGTGAACATAAAAGCCAGTGCTCTACACAAGTACTTAAAAAGTGTGGGTTCAAATGGAAACTTTCTCTTCATATTCCTCCTTGCTCTTGAAATACAGCAGTGTACCCAGCTGAAAACAGCCTGAATTCTGTGAGAGCAAGGCAAAAAGTAAAATTACTTGGCAACAAAAAATACAGGAAAAACTAGAGGTTTCAGCCCCACAGATTGTTCATGTGATTTGAGGAAAATAAATTCCAAAGCTGTGCTGAACCTGTTAAAAACTGTGCTTTGCAAAATCAAGCTCAACCAACAGTGAACTAGAGAAAACAATTTTACGGTTTATATGGTAGTGGTTTTGCTTTATGTAGCACTGGAGGGAAAAACATCTGGAATTCTATGTCATGTATTATGATGGTTTTACAGTGTGGAAGCACATGGAACAATCAGGAAAAAACTGCAAAGCAGGGCAAGAAAAATGGTGCACACAAAAGAAAATGAGATATGTGAGCTAACACACAGGGAACTAAACTAATATATGGCTGGGAGAAGAGGAGCCTCAGGGGGAACATGATCAAAGTCTATAAATACCTTCTACAGTCTATAAACACTTTCAAGGTAACCATAAAAATAAAGGATAGAATTATAAAGCCATAGAAGGTGGCAAGACAAGGATCAATGAAGTAAAGCTAGAGAGGCAAGAAGTTAAAGGTAAAGGTAAAATGTTGGGAAATAGATGAACCCCAAATAGACCTGGTAATTAGAAGCTCTCCCTGCTCAAACTCCAGAGCAGGATTTAAGTCGTTGTCATTAAAATTTTATAACAAATAGACCTCTGAATTTCGGGATGACTGAAAATAGAGTGGGTTTTTTTGGAACCGTGTCTAGACAAAGAGTTAAAATCACAGGTTTATTTTTAAATGTAATGATATGTTGCTTTTAAAACATAAATCCACCGTAGAGTGCATGAAGTAACAGATGCATACCTGAAAGTTACCTTTAAGGACCTTTGGAGATGAGCAGCACAGTATTTGCCTTCCTGCCCAAATGTATCTGAGGGGCAGCATCATACTCATTCTCACCTCTTCTTGTTTGTACTTTTGAGCTCTGCTAGACAGGCTGTATCCATATTCTGTAAAGATAAAGGTTAGAAAGAGTTTGAGAGAAGTCCTGATCCTATTAAAGTCAAAACTTTGACTACAGTAGGTCCAGGATTTCACCCGACTCTTTGTGTTTCTCTGAACTAACGTCATTATAATATTTGCCTCTTTAGGACATGAGGTGGTAGAGACCTGGAGGAAAGCTTCTTCACTGCCTTACGGTGGCAAAAGCTGAGATGTCTGGCTCTATCCTCACCAAGAGTAAGTGAAATACAGACAAGAAACTTCTTTCCACAAGACGAGGGTACATGGACCAAGTTTATGATAGTAAAATACATATATTTCATATGTAATCAAGGTCCTCCCACTTTTTATTTACTGAGGTAACTTGCTGGTATCTTTCAGAAGCTGGCACTTGTCTGTTCTTCTTTCATGAGCTGAGACTCAGGAATACATGCAAAACCAGCTTTGCTCTAGGTTGTGCTGGATTGCACAGTTTGACAGTTCCATAGGTCGGTTTCTGACTTGTACTTAAAGCCTACGTCAATTCACGGGTGAAAGCTGCTCATTATCTCAACAAGAAGCAAACAATGGTAAGGTATTAAAATAATAACTGGTGGAGTGTGGATGCTGAATGTGAGAAAATCAAGCAGGAAGCACAGTGTCTGGGTGAAAATCAAGTCACATAACTTTCTCACACTAGGCCTGAGAAACTGAGGCCTGAGAAAGTGTGAGGAGGCACTCAAACAGTCCTTGGAGAAAGAAAACAACCTCTGCAGGTGTTGTTTTTCTCCCTGTTGTTTACTTGCAAGAAACGGTCAAAAGATGTTTTTCCTGATTATCCAATGATGGTCTTGTATTAGTTTGATAGCCCATGAAAGTTTTACTCTTTCGGACCCTTTTGGAACTGTCTATAAGAGATTATCTTGAATAAAATTGGCTCTCCTTTGCAACTAAGCTCGAGAGTCCATGTCGTATCTCTCGCCGTTCCTAATCCAATATGACAGTGGGGTTACTGAACACATGCATTTCCCTGAGACTTCAATTGGAGATACTAGTGCATTTACACTGTTAAAATAGTAAAATTAAATATGGCATGTCTCAAATTGGTGAGACAAATTAATGCAGTATTTTCAGTGAGTTGATCTACTTCCCAAGTTCACTGAACCAGTATCTGGCAGAAGTATAAACTCTCTAACTCCCAAGCACTGCAGGCTCACCTGCTTTCTCCTGGTAAGCTAATGACAGTTGCAAAACTGCTGTTACTTGAAAGTGAGTTGAAAGGAGATTTGAAAAAGAGAATTAACAATCTCCAGTGCAATGAGTAGTGGAAGTTAGAGTAAGATTAAACATGAAAGAAAAATAGGAAAGAAGGAAGCATAGGGATGAGATCTGGTAAAATATGTAATTCATTGGGCAACAAAGTTTTTTTTTTAATTCTGTGCTCTGATAAAATGAATGGTTCTGCTTTGATGAAACTTTTTTGTTCTTTTCTCAAGTTATATATCAGAATGCGAATATTTATTTGTTCATCAATCTTGCAACCTTCAATATTTTCAAAACACTCCCTTTTGAAACTACAGGTTAATTACAATACTTTGTGATTCTTACGGGAAAACTTTGGCTTGGATAGTCAAACATTGGAAACTGTTTGGTACCTGCAGCTCCTTCCCAGTCAAAATCAAAATGCTGTATTGATCATGACTGATCAAGGTCAGTGGCCATCTACTCTCAAATTTTACACCTAGTAACCATCAGTCACAGAGGATTTACAGGAGAGAATAGATTGTCAGAATGCATTCAAAGTCATTCTAAAGTTTTCTGTTTTGCTGGTTAAGTACTAACCTAGTTATTGGTACAGTAAATTACGGCAGTCTGTATTTAGCAGTGAATTAGGAAATAACTGTCTCTTCTGAGAGAGGTTCTGCCCATGCCTCAGACTTGGGACTGGTGGAAATCACCTATTCCAGATTACGTTTTTAGACTTCTTCATGATCAGACCAAAAGAATGTAATTCAGAAGCCAAAGACTGTAATCACAAATACCAATATAATCAGAGGAGAATTGCTTAACCCAATCCTGCTCCTGTTTTGGATGTGTTCTTAACTGTTGGGAACTCTTAAATTGTCGGGACTAGCCGTCGTAAGCTGTGAATTTTTGAAACATTCCATTCTTAAAAACACTATGAAAAGGAAAAGTCATACTGGTCAAGATAACAGCTTGATGTTTAGTGCACTCTCCCAGCATGTGCCAATATTGACATTTTATGAAGACATAGCAACAAATAAAATAAAACAGATCCATGCTAAAGAATGACAGGAACATCAGACTTCCATGTGTGGGGGGCTGGTGACTTAGTGAAACTTGGAAACACATACTAAAAACCACTCAATCAGCAAAGTGCAACCCCTGAAAGGGACATATTTATGGGACAAACTTGGCCTATGTTTAGATATAGGTGTGTATTAAGACCATAAGTTCACATAGTTTATTTCATGAGGGTATTTTTTATCTGGATATTTTTCTGCTTGGGTTTTTGTCAAAAAAATAGTGGCTAGTGGCACCACTGGACAATTGGAAAAGCATGGCAGAAACAATGGAATGGTGACTTCTTTAAATTTAGAGATCAAATGAAGCAGTATTGTTGTATCAAACCACATACTTTTGAAAGATTCAGTTGTGAAATTATTAAGTCAAATTTGTATGAAAGGTTCATGAACCTGGGTAAGATGTAACCTTGTAATGAAATCAGAAACTGGAATCAGTTGTCATGGTTTCCAGTGTTATGGCAACATTTCCATAGAGCTACAGAGATAAAAGCATTGAATATAGAAATTTCAATTACTTTCTTAAACAGTGACACTTATAAAAGGGATGCATTAGGTATGACCCTGGGAAAATTTCCTGATAAAATTATTTCTGCCATAGGATTCAATGATTAATGTTTTAATGTGAATGTTTATGTATTGTTTACATTAGTAAATTTAAAAAAAACCCTATCAATATTATAAGTCAAAATTGTATGAAAATTTTGATCTTTGTAAACATGGCCATATATGAGGCTTCTTAAAAAACAAACTAATGATGTTGTGTGCACCTTTTTGAGCAATGAATTTTTTTTTTTTTTTTTTTTTTGCTGCCTCTTTTCAGATTTTTTTCTTAGAAGGTTGAAGATAAGCAAGCTGAGTCACATCAGCTTTGCTGAGCCAGGCTCTCTCCTTGATCTGGGATTAGTATTTTAAGGAAATCTTTTTGCTTTTATTAGTTTTGTGGTGTCTTCCACTTTTATCTAAATTAGTTAATACCAAGCTAGATCACTAATACCACCTTCAAATTATATAAAGTACCCTATCAGAGAGACATGGAAAACTCACATCTTCAGAAGTAAATGTTAAGGTCACCTGTCCAAGTCCACAGATCTTAGGGAAGTAAATATTTATATCCATTAGACCCGAATAGCCCTTCTGCGATAAAATAAAGGTTTCCTAAGAGTTGAAATCTTGAACCTCTCAAGCCCACAACCAATATATTAAGAATCCTTGAGGAACAAGCAGTGACTAAGGCCACCTATAGCTCGCAGGAATCTAAAAGTATGCGGAGCCTCAAAACTCATAGGGGAAAATATTTGGGGACATGGGTGAGCATCCCCACTACTCTGTGAGCTAAACAAACATCTTAGATTTTGACTCAGATCTGATTTTTCCAGCACTGTTATTGTTCTGTCAACCAGTGTAGAAGGGAATACAGGTGACCTCGCCCCTGATAAATTTAAATTAACAGTTGTTAATTACCCAATACAGCCTCACCCCGATGAGCCGCAGCTATGTCCAATAAAGATAAGTATGATAGAAGGGAGTGGGTTAGCTGGTGAGGAGGATAATGAAGGAGGAACCTTGAGGAAGAGGGAACAAGAGGGTCATGAAAAAGAAGGATTCTGGGGTGAGAGAATCACTGCTGTGAGGTCAGTCTGGGTCTGCAGTCAGAGCCTGTTGTTGGAACCTGCAGTCACAGTGCAGCTAGGTAAGAGCCTACCTTCAGAGTCTGCAAACTGATACCTGCAGTGATAGTTTAGCAGGAAATAACCAGTGGTCAGAGGCTGCAAGGGAAACCTACAGTAGGAGCTTGCTGCAGCCAGAGTCAGTGAGTAGTTGGAGTTAGGATAGGTGAGCTGTAAAGAGGAATAAATCAGGACCCTTTTCATGCTGTGGTAAACAAAGAGTCTGTGTCTCGGCTCATTTCTACCCTCTAACAAGAGGGCTGCTGCAACAAACTAGCTCCCGAGATTCATTTTTATGATGCAAATCCTGCAGCAAAGCAGATCATAGATCCTTGAGGTAGCTCCAAATAAGTTGAAATATCTTGAATTATACAATATTATGCAGAGACATTGTTTTGGGTTGCTGAAGCAATTGAGATATACCAGGTTGGCACTGTGTGTAAGCTGAATAAGTCTGTCTCTGAAGAGCTTAAGCTTAGTACTCTAGTGAGTGAGGAGGTTTTTTTTGCTTTTCAAGCCTGGATTTTCTTGAAGCTGGACTGTCTCTCCATGATGAAAATGAATATTTTAAGAATTTGTTCCTCAACCTGGTTGATTGCAAATGTGGAGCTAAATCTATTTGAACAAAGCTATTGTAGTGTTTCTCATGGTTCAGTAGCTAGCATCTAATGAAGTCACACAAGATATAGTCTGATTCCAGATGAGCTGGAATTGCAAAGTCTAGATTTTTTTAAGTCTTTGTATATGACTTTTTTTAATTGTCAAACTTTTATGATCCCTGCAGTGTTTGTATACTGAGATAGGTTTTTTTCCCACTTAACTGTGAAATCCCAGAGCCTTCTTGCTCATATTACTGTAACAGTAGCTTGATGCTAAATGTGTTTGCTTCTAATAAAGAAAAGTGAGACATGCACTTATAATTTTGATACTTATTTGGATTGGCACCTCCTTCTCCCAGGAAAAATAAACAAGATCTCCCTTAGTGTGAAACAAACACAGTGTCAGCATCTGCATGTGAG
>VYZR01093028.1:438-12804 GCA_013400675.1 Oxylabes madagascariensis
TAGAGCATTAATCTCTCTGCTCAACACAGCTCTGGTAAGGCTCAGCTGGAGTCTGTCCCAGGCTTGGGTATTGCCCTTAGGAAAGATGTAAGTAATTTAAGAGTCTGGAGATTTAATATGATCAAATATGACCAGTAAGGAAAGACCAGAGGGTCTTGTGTTCTATGGCCCAAAGAGGACTCATAGGGCACATGAAACTAAATAAGTGGTTGCTATACACCCAAACATTTTGCTGCCTGTGCAAAATGGGGATGATAAAAATTAATGGGCTTAAATCCAAGCAAGAGAAATTTTAGCTATATATGTTCTAATGGGAATAGAAGTACTGGGAGAGACACTGCCAAAAGAGACAGGAGCAGTCCTGGACAGGTATTTGTTGCAAAGATTACGAAGGATGAGACAATCACTCAAGAGTCCTTCCAATTTGCTTATTATGATTCTGCAACTACTGTTCTCTCCTTATTATATTTCCTTTTGGAATTGTAACATATATTCTAATACCTTAAAGCTTTGGAAGACTATTTTTTAACATAACATTTATGAAGATCCAAAGATAAGTTTATTTCTTGTGGTCACTGTGACACATTTTCACAAGGGAGGCATCCACCCTCAATGAACCTTTCTTGTAGGAAAGGANCAGAACAGCAGCCACCTTGGTGTGGTGCTGCTCCTGGGCTGCAAAGTCCTGCACTGATACCAAACATCCCCTCGCTGCAGCCGAGTTCTTGGGACACTGCAGTAGGTGGCATTCTCCTCTTTCGGTTTGTGTGATTGTGCTTTGTCAGTTTGCTCGTGCAGAAGCCCTATTCGTTCTCTCTTTGCTGTGGATGCAGCTAGACCTGGAACTGGTTCATACAGAGCTTGTGTACCAGGCTGGACAGCATGTACCCTGAATTCCACTATTTCTTTACAGACAAAAAATGTCCGTGAAATTCAAAGGTAAAGTATCTTGTACATTCCATGATCATATTCTTCCTCACCTTCTGCAGAAAGCAAAGCATCCTAATATAGAATCCGCTTCTCAGCTTGGTCCAGGGGCAGCAGTTGGTGCAGTGGACTAAGAGTTCAGACTGACCTCTGAGTATTACAAGCAGGATACAACTTACCTTGCAAGTGCCTCATGAGTTTATTAGTACCATGAGGAATCTGGATACTGTTTCAAAAAAACATTATAGAAGAGCCTATAATTTCTTTGAAGGAAGGAAGGGCTTTACAATCTGCAAAAATACCATCCTAAGGTCTATTATCTAAATTCTGACAGTGAGTAGAAAAAAATAGCCATTTATTGAATATTGCCTCTTCTATACAGTTTACTCAGGCATGGACTCCAGACACAAGGCAGATGTAACTAAAGGCCGTCTCAGACTGCGTACACAAGATAACCTTAATTCTGACATTTTCTTGACACTCAAAAATTTGCAGCCTCAGTAGTACAGAGACAGGGCTAACTTGAGGCATCCATCAAGGACCACAGGCTGCTGTGGAAACCAAAACTGCCTTACCTTTTTGGCCTTTGGTGCAAGCCAGGAAAGCCAGAAACTCGATGTCCTGCTGCTGGTTGGCAATACCTACCTGGGTCAAAGCACCCACTAGCCCCTTTCCTTGGCAGCAGGGGAACAGCAAGCCTGGCCTGACAAATGGGCAAAACCCAGTCACATTCATTATCAGGGCACAGTAATACCTGAAATGTGTTGAGGCTGAGGAGACCAAACTCTTTGGCCTTCACTACACCCAAGCTGCAGAAGCACCAACTGCTGCCATGGCTCAGGGCTTATCGGTGCAGCTGCTTGTGCAGCCTTTCCACCACCCGCAGCAATTAACAGCGGATGTAACTGTTCAGGCTCGTTTGATCCCTGGGGAAAAGTTCCAAAAGAGTGAGGGAATGTGAGAGAGAGAGAGAGAGACAGAGACAGAGACGGAGAGGGAGAGAGAGAGAGAGAGAGTGAAAGAGAGAGAGAAAATTTAAACAGATAAGGGGAAAGAGTAGAGCAAGGGAGCCTCAGAGCAAAGAGGAAAGCTGAACAAAGAGAGGTTACGCTTGGATAGGGGCACAGGGGCACAGGAAGGGAGATAGAAAAACACACCTACAAAGTTATGAAGTAAAAATTAATCTCATAAATACACATATTCAGCAGCCTCCTCTGAATCAGTTAACTCATTAACTTAGCCACAGCTGGAACAGCTCTGGGCTTCTTTATGCCATACAACTTGAATGGTAACACCTCTGCCACTTGGATACAGTGTACACTGCACCTCAGAACTTGTGGAGTGTGCCTGACACACCTGGTTGTAAAGAGAGCAAGACTCAGTGAGGTCTGAGGGGTTTCAAGGTGTTATTTTAGATCACACAAAGAGCATGGAAGCTGTTGCTGTTCCATCAACTTTGGGCAGCTTTATAGGATCATTTAATAATTAAAACAGAAAAAAGGCAACCAACATTTGGACTAACTTAATCCAGCTATAAACTTCTTTTATTCTCTTCATTTCTCAATCTATAATAAGATTCCTCATGAATGGATGAAAATAAGCTAGGCACATCCTACCAGATCTACTCCAGGTAACTAATCTACCTTTGCACTTGAAATCTATTTGTAAGGAAACAAAAAATATTTTAAATTTAGTTTTAAAAAAAGAGACAGGGTTAGGTTTCTCTGTGTGGTGCTTATATAAAATAACTGAATGGATTTTCCTTTACCAACACTGTGATTTCTTATGTGTGTTCTACTCCTTTTAATGCAGTTGAAGTGAAAACATGTCACAATCTATTGCTTGTATTCATTTTATTGAAGTAAATGCAACAATCCAATATCATTTCATATGCTCCTGAAGCTAATGAGGAAAGGTAATATAAAGGGTGTATTACAAAGAACACTGTGCTACACTGAGCTGTATTGAATGTTTCATCTTTTCTTTTTCAACAATACATAATTTCAAAACGTGTCTGAAGGTTTCCATGCTAAGGAAGTATCAATACAGTTCAATAGGGAATCCACTTATCTATATGCCTGTAGCATGTGTAAAAATTTAGCAAAATGAATTTTCTGTTATGTTTGCTCAAAAAATCAGCTGCACATGAAGTATCTGAATTATTTACATGCTTTGGCCTCTATGTGTTTCAACGTAACAGAATTTTTGCACTCTTTTAAGTAGTTCATAAAATATAAATTGTGAATGCTGATTTTTGTGGAAAGGGTTACACAGCACAGTGAAGTCAGACTTACATGGGAAACACAGAGAGCTCACTGAAAGTACTTGCTGCCTACCTCTGAAGTACTTCACATGGTAAAGGAATTTAGACCTTTGAAAAATCAAACCAGAAATTGTGGCTTCCTTAGTGACTGGTTCCTTACTTACCCTGGTCTCTGATTTTTCTCTGTACTCAAGAGGGTGATATGTTCCACCAAACTAGAACTTCATCCTTTTCTCTTCAACTCTTAACAATCTGGCTTTTGCTCCATGATGAATCAAGACTACTTTGAATAAACTAAAAACTGGACACGATGACTACGGCCATGTCTTCAAACTCCTTCAGAAGTATGTAATTATGCCCTTTTTTGGGGCCTGTCTTGTTTGTGTTTCTGAGATACTATTTTGTTCATGTTCTTGGGTAACAAAATACATTCCCTGTTTTGATTACAGATGCATTTAATACTTTAATGGTCCATGATTTCACTATTACAACTCAAGGGCTGTAACTGATTGCATACAAAGTCTAATAACTCATCTTTACAGGAGCTATAAGAGTTGACATAAAGTCCTTTTTCCATGTTCTCTTGGCACACGCTGAATTGAGAATGCTCTTGGGAAGATGGAATCAGGAGTGGTGTTCCTTCTGGTTTTCCCAGGGGTCCTGCTAAGTCTTTTAAAGAAATGCACCAAGGTAGCATAAAACTACTTCCTGAACACACCTACCTGGCTGCTTCTTGCATATATATTCTCTTCGAACCTAATTCTGGGTGTGTGTATTTATACTTGTGTGAGCCTGAAGAAGAGAAGCAGAAGGAAGTTGTAACAAAAGAGAGAGAAAGGAGAAACTCGAGAGTTTCCTTTTACATTGTACTGTAATTAGGACCTTATTCTTCCTGATTTTAAACTATGGCACCTGTATTTTTAAATAAAAATTTTCTGTATGAATCAATAATGTAGCTTCAGATAGATTAAAAAAATCTGAGCTTGCGATGTCTGTCCAGGTGTGGTTTTGTTTGGAATCCAGGCTTTCTCTTCTTGGCCCGGTCAAGAAGCATAGGTGTAGGGATAAAATATGTATATTTGCTATGCATGTGTATGTAGAATGTGGCTTTGTAGCTTGCATCTCCACAGACTCCTAATTTTTTCCCCCATTTTCATTATTTATTTTATCTCATCGGAATATATCTGGTTTATTTTATATTTCACTTGATTTACAATTCCTGCTTTTCACAGCACCATAGACAGAGAAATGCCCCATAGCCAGGTAAATTCTGTTTCAAGATTCCATTGAGGCATCAGTATCATTATTTGAAGATTCACTAAATAAAACATCATGATCTGGGCACAAAATAGCTTTCTTTAACTTATTACTAACGAAGTAAAGGAAATCTGGAAGAACGTCAGTGAAATTCCTGGCTCATGCTTTCAATGTCATCTAGTGGTGTGCGCCGTCTACTGAAGGGGAAGAAACTTCTCATGCTACTGTCCCTGAGTTTAGGAGCATCTCTTGCGCATGTCACTCATGGGAGCCTAGCACATGGAATAAGAGCTGAAAATACAGCTAAGGCCAACCCAGTTTCAGTCAAATGTAGGGGAGCTGTATCTTTTGTTTGGGTCAAGCACCAATGCAAACAATTTGTTTAGCTTCAGTTGGGAATGTACCCCTGTTCTCTCCACAGCTTTGCCAACATCTTGAGCTGTCTCCGTAATGTGTCCTGGCAATGCTTGCATGCCTTGATCCAAGGCTTTCTTTTTAAATCCTCAAGGACAAACGGGGAAAGAAAAATCCCTATGTTGTGACCTGACTCGTGTGTGCCCTCTTTAGCATGTTGAGGGAAAGTGCCTTAGATCTGGAAAGGGAATGGAAAGGATTCCATTTAATTAGAGGCATCGCCACTCAAAAGGTGGCTGGTTGGATGAGCTCAAGTCAGTTCTAGTTCCAGAATTCTGCTAAAGGGAGTGATGTCTAGTTCTAGAAGTCCTCCAAAGGTCAGTGTCACGGGTGCCACAGTGCATAGTGCAGCCTACAACAGCCTTTACAGCAACACAGAAGAGACCTTGTGTTCTGGCAGGACTTTGAATTAGAGTGGATGTCAGGGAGAGTCAGAAAAAGCTTGTAAGTGGCTGGAAAGATCAAAGGAAGAAGTGAACTCCAGAGGCAGGAGCATCTGGAAGAAGAGACGTCTCATTATATAGTCATGACCTCCAACTCTGCCTCAGGATTTCTTGCCTCCCAAGAAAAACTCATCTACCAGGTGCTCGCAGATGAGGAGTGTTTGTTGGACGAACACCTGATTAAATAACAGCATCTCCTTCTTCTTCACCCTTTCTGATACTTCTGGACTGTTAGTAACTTGGCTCCTTCTTGCGGAGCCAACAGGTAGCAAAGTAGAAATGCAAGAAGTACAAAAGCTGTATGTTTCATCGTAGCTTGTTCATGTATCATTTAAGTCTTCATTGTCTTTCTTAAGACCACATTACAGAACAGACAGGCAAAGCTGGGGCATGGCCTTGTGTGACGGTGGCCATGTGTGACAGTGGCCTTTCGTGATGCAGCGGCCACAATAAGCAGAGGCCATTGTGACATGGGGCCCCGCCCTGACAGTGAGGGTTTTTAAGGAGCGGAGAGCCCTGGTGTGCCCAGTCCTAGGAGAGCAGCTCTCTGGCCAGGCGGCAGAGAGCATGACAGTGACGGATCTGTGGCAGAGGACGCCACGGGCCAGCATGGAGGAGGAGAGGCCGGCAGCAGAGCCGGCTCAGGCAGGCCGTGTGTCTGTACCAGCTTCCCCGAGCAGGGGTGCAGATGCAGGGACAGGCCACCAGCAAGAAGCACCACAGCAGGAGCAAGCAGGGCTGTCGGTGCACGTTGAGTGCCACCAAAGTCCTTTGTGGCTGTGGGGGCACAAGAGACACGGGCCTGCTTTGAAGGAGGTCATTGTGTCCTTCAAGAGGAGGCCTTCAGAGGAACTGGACAGGAGCTTCCGGGCTCACGGCTCACCGCAGCAGCAGGAGGGCCTGGAAGACAGCAAGCCACAGAGCCACAGAGCCACAGAGCTCAGCTCCTCGCTGAGATGCCCTGGGGCTCTCGATGACACACCTAGGCAGGTGAGTGCAAACAACAGAATGGGAAGGCCTGAGACCGGACAGGACAGCACCACAAGCCTGCCGTAGACGATCGGCTACGCCGCAGCACGGCAGCCACAGGTGACATGTAGGAGGTTCACTCAGGGCACCATAAACCATCAGGTGCTACTGGAGCGGCTGAGAGCCCAAGCTGCAAGCAGTGAGCCAGTGGCCTGGGCCAAGGAGCAGGAGTGTGAAGACACCATTGGTCCAGAGCTGTCTGAGGAAGAGCAGTGGGAAGATGCCCTTGATGTTGAGGAATGGGAAGGTGGCAAGAGACACAGAGCTATGCCAAGGGACAGATGACACTGGGTCATCTCCTGTCCACCACCTTGTCAACTCCTTCGGCTTGGAGGACAACAAGGACTCCCACCCTGGTCGCAAGGACGGTCCCAGCTGTCCCACAGATGAGGGAACAATAGAAAGTGGCAGACTGGAAGGATCTCAGGAGAAGGAATGTCCCCCAGATGAAGAGCAAGAAGGAGAAGGTAGCACAGCCATTGTCACTCCAGCAGCTCATGAGGAGCCCTCTCTGATGGGAGAGGAGGCAGCAGCTCCCTCAGATCAAGGCCAGGCCCTCACCTACACCATCCCTTTCTCTGCCTTCCTGGACACCTTGGCTGAAGGGAGCCAGATGTGGCGCAGGAAGGCGCTGAGCATTCTACAGGTCTTCATTGCCGCCCAAGGCAAAGGAGGGCAAAAGAGGCAGCACCCAACAGACTCCAAAGACGTTCTGCCAGAGCTAGCCCAGTCCATCAGGGCTGAGGGCCTGGACAAGGAGCACCCTGTGAAACAGGGTCCTGGCCAGCAGTTGGTAGAAGCAGAGCCAGACCCGGAACCAAGCACGAAGGAACCAACAGAAGCAGGAATCCCTGCAGGACCTGCCTTCAGATCTCCTTCACCCACAGTCATCGATACGCTGGCTCGAGAGAGACGGATGTCCGTCTTCAAGAATGCCCCGGGGCCTCCACCCAGGGCCTTCACCGCAACGCACAGGAGAGGAGAGCAGGAAGAGCAGCAGCCCACAGTCTGTGCACGGGATGTGCCGGACACAGCCCAGTATATCAGCAGTGAGGTCCTGAGCAAGGCTACAGTTGTGATCCAGAGACTCAAGCAGACAGAAGAACAGGAGAACCTGGAACACAGCACAGATGCAGTAAGGGCCAGAGCAGCAGGGGCAGTGAGCCTGGCACATGGCCCGCACAGCCCCATAGCTGCTGGCCTGGCTCTCCTGGACACAGCCCCATACATGAAAGACAAGCTCCTGAGCAAAGCTGTAATTGTGATCCAGGGATCTGAGGAGCACATGGAAGAACAGGGGGACCTGGAACAAGGCACTGCTGAGGGGAGGAGGGTAACAGCCCCGGCCAAAGGGACAGAGGGCCCCAGACATACCGTGCACAGTCGCACAGCTGATGCTCCAGTATTCCTGGACTACAAGGACTACATTCAGATGGAGATGGTTAAGATGGCCGTGCTTGTGGTCCAGAAACCCTTTGAATACCCAGAGGAGCAGCAAGACCAGGTATTTGGCACAGAGGTATCAACAGGAGCAGAAGGACCTACAGACCATGCCCAAAGCCTTCCTGCACCTGCAGTTATCAACACACTAGCTCAACTGAGATGGCTGAACCTTTTCTCGTGAGCACTGGGGTTCTGGAGAGTACTGAGGGCTCTGCGCTTAGCCTCCGCTGCCGTCTCCAAGACAGGAGAGAAGGAGAAGCAGCAGCCGAGAGCTGATGCCACAGATGTGCCGGGCACAGCCAAGTGTATCAGGAGGAATGTTCAGAACAAGACTGTACTTGAGATGCATGCATCCAGCCAGCACAATGTGGAACAGCAGGGTGTGGAACACAGTGAGTATGTGTCATCAGCAGTAACACCCACTGCAGCAGGGGCGGAGAGGCAAGCACTAGATGCACAGTTCCAGAGCTGATCCTTTGGTGTTCCTGGACTACAATGACCACAGCCAGATGGAGGTGGTTAAGAAGGCTGTGGGTGTGGTCCAGAGACCCTTTGAATACCCAGAGGAGGAGCAGGACTGGGAACTAAGTGCAGAGGGATCCACAACGGCAGAAAGACCTCCTGGATGTGCCCAAAGCCTTCCTTCACCTACCCTCATCAACACCCCAGTTCAAGCCCCCAAGATGGCTGAGGCTTGTCCAGAGAGTAGTGAGGGCTCTGTGTTTAGTCTCTGCTGTCCCATCCGGCACAGAAGAGGAGAAGTAGCAGCTGAGAGCTGATGCCATGGTTGTGCTGGACACAGCCAGGTGTAGCAGAAGAGATGTCCTCAACAAGGTTACACTTGAGATGCATGCATCCAGCCAGCAGAATGTGGAACAGTAGGACATGGAACACTGTGGGGATGTGTCACCAGCAGTAATACTCACTTCAGCAAGGGCAGAGAGTTGTGCACATGAGACCCTCAGTTCCTCAGCTGATGAGCTGGTCTTCTTGAATGCAGCTGACTGCATGCATGCCGAGGTGGTTAAGACTGTGCTTGTGGTCCAGAGACCCTCTGACAAGCCAGAAGAACTGTGGGAGCAGGAACAAAGTGTGGACAAAGAGATGGGAGCAAAAGCCAGAGTAGCAGAGGCAAAGAGCCCTGCACAACCCCAGAGCCAATGGCTTGGTTCTCCTGGACTCAGCCTAGTACATGCCAGCCTCAGCAGAAGGGACAGAGAGCCCAGGAATATACCATGAACAGGCAAAGAGCTGATGCTCCGGTATTCCTGGACTACAATGACTTCCTCTGGACTGAGGTGGTTTAGAAGGCTGTGCTTATGGTCCAGGAATGATTTGAATAGCCAGGAGAACCACAGAACCAGTAAGGAAGCATGGACAAGGCAAGAGCAGCCAGAGACAGCCTGCCACTTGCTCCACACAGCCCCACAGTCCATGACCCACCTCTGCTGGAAACAGCAGAGTATGAAATGAGTGGATTCCCCCTCTCTTTTGTATGTTTCTATTTTGTAGGGTTTTAATGGATAAAAACCTATATATACGTCTATATATACCTCTATATTTATATATACACAAGTATGTACACCTACGTACATATTTATATTTACCTACATATATATACACCTGTATCCATTTCTATATTTATATCCACATGTATAATGCACCCCGCGGAGTTAGTTACTTACAGCACATTGATGATTTAAGGATCATTTTTCAATATAGTAGTAGTATGTCAAATTTGTCTACACTTTGTACAAATGTATCTTCTTTCGTAGGGCTGTAATGGCCTACATATGTATAGACATAAAACATATACTGATAATGACCTACATGTATATATATACCTGTAGGGCTATAATGGCCTATGTATATCAGTGCATATATATCTGTGTATCATATATACTGATAATGATCTATATATATACACACACACCTATACCTACACACCTATATATACCTTTTTATATATATCTCTGTTCATATATACCCACATATGTAGGGATACATACATATCTGTATACACACACATATATACCTATATAATTATATGCATATATATGTATATATACACACACACTCATGTGTGAAGCACCCCTAACAGTTAGTTAGTCTCAGCACATACATTATTTAAGGATCATTTGTGAATATGGTACTGGTATGTCACGTTTGTCTACATTGTCTACAGATTTCTCTAGTGCAAACCCAGTATTCTTGTTATGAATGAAACAGGGCAGGAGATGGTGTTAACTCCTTTGAATGCCTTTATTTAGAATGGGGAAGCTCTAGGGATGGCCTACGCCACCTCTCCGCTGCTCCCCAGTACCACCGAGGAGGAGATTGTTCAACTTCGTCTGCCAGAGTGCAGTGCAGGCGGAGTTGGGCCTTCCATCCTCACGGGAGCATAGGAAAGCTCTCTGGGCTTGTCTCAGTCCAGGGATGTCTCTCTCTTTGCACACCTTTCAGGTTGCGGCGAGGTGACGGGAGCTGTCCATATATGTTTTAGGGCTTTGCTTACTTGGTGTTCCTGTCCATATGTCCGGAGTTGGCGTTGGCTCGTGTGGTCTAGGGTTTTTTGATAGTAATCACACTTCCGGCTGTAGCAAGGCTTCATGGGAGTCCGGGCGATTTTCATAAGAGGCGGTAGTTTCAGTTTGACGGGCAGGTGAGGAATCGCAGGGAAGCAGGAAGTGGAGCAGGTGGAGAGTTGGTGGGGAGCAGCTGAGGCTTAACCCGAGAAGGTAAGGGATTCTGGGGTTTTTAGGGGAAAGAGCATGTAACACACATAATTCAGGGATCCAGGAGCTAGGATTCAGATAACTGGTTACAACTTGAGGGAAGAGAAACTGAGGTTTGGGGTACAAATAACGGTACAGTACATGCAACAACTGATAACCATTCAATACTTAACCATGAACTTTAACCTTTCTATTGTAACCCTCAACACATATTCTGGAGTTAGGGAGATTTAGCCACATCATTCTGATGTGGGTAAAACTCACCTCCTCACCCCCANCTCCTCCCTTTCTTCCCCATTGGCCAAGACTTGGTCCCCTCCCCTATACCCTCCTCCCTTCATAAGCCCATGCTCCCCTGTGTCCAGTGTCCATTGTGCCTTGTCCTCCTTCTGGAATAAACCCTCCTGGAGACACAAGACCTTGGACCTCCCCTCATTCTTCGCCTCTACCTCGACGTGTTCAACTAGCCACTGTGAGGCTTTGCTCCACAGAGATGCTGCCTGGGTGCTGTGCTCCTGGGTGGTGTCCCCTGCTGTACTCTGTGCCAGAGAGCAAGCTAGCCAAGGCTGGGTGGTTTTCACCACAGGCACCGCATCATATATCTGCACAGGAAATCTGCACAGGAAATCCAGAGGTTCCAGATGATACCCTAAAAACTTCATCATCATGACTACAATGACCTGGCTGGCTAGTTCTGTTGGCAAGGTTGTTCTCCTGCACACAGCCTGGCATTCAGAGGTATCCAATGCATAACACAAAGGAGATTAAGGAAAGTTCTAATGAAGTATGGCAGGCACGGTGTTGAAAATGTAGCTTAGACAGTCCCATAAAAGTGGGATAAGAAACTTCTAATACTTTAAAAATTGACACTTTTGCCTCTAAAAAGCTTTCTAAATGTCATCCTGTCTCCCAGATACAGCAGCTTGAACTTAGTCATATTTACATGCTGTCAGTGATGAGCTGAGCAAGGAAGGCCTGTTGTTCAGTGATGCATTGAGCAAGTAGGGTCTGCTTATCAGTGATGAGAGTGAGCAAAGAGGATCTGCTGACACTGAGGTCGCCTTGACTGACTATCAGACCCAGTGCAAGGCCATACAAGGCCCTGATGTGGAGAGTCAGATGTGTTGAACAGAAGAAACCAAAGATCTGATTACAACTTTTTCTGAAAAAAAAAAAAAAAAAAGGGCATGTTTTGCAGAATAAGCCTGGCAACACATACTCTAAAAATATCTATGACTGACAGCCAATTACATCATGCTGTAAAACCCCAGTACCACTTTTTCACAGTGAAGGCTTCTATCATTCCTCCCTAACTTGTGTGAAAATCCTTCCCTTGAGTATGGGTGCACACAAGGCTGCTCCTGGAGGCTGAGTGAAAGAGATTTGCCCATGGTAGTTCACATGAGTGAGTAACACCAATCTCTACTGAAGAATGGTTTTTGCTAGCCTTAGTGCTGTATCAGTGCTTCAACAATGCTTCAGTGAGTGCATTACACTAGTAGTTATACCTATCTATACTGTGTGGTAAGCAATTCTCATGGAAGTATTTATTGTCTACCAACTAGCATTATTGTAATAGTTTTAAATAATTTTTGATTTTCATCCTTAATCGTGTTGGACAGATCAGTACAAGGGTTGTATTACAGCTGTATTTAGATTACAGATCATTTAGGTATAAAGTATGGACTAAGTGTAGGGGTAAGATTGAACTGAGATGCACCTTGACCCCTCTCTGAGGAGAAGCTCAGGTAGCAAGGGGGTCCCTTTTGAGCTTTGTGTCTCAGTGAAAGGGCTTCTCTTACAAACTTTGACTGATGCTTCCATTCCCTGTGCACCATAGAGGTGTTAGGTGTGA
>VYZR01093029.1:17437-47129 GCA_013400675.1 Oxylabes madagascariensis
TGCCCATCAATGAACTGCCGCCCCTTTGTAAATCTTATTTCAGATGCTCTGGCTCCTGAGAACACTGAGGAGCAGTTCCCATCCCTTTACTGGGCGCTGACATGAAATTCTGTTCTGGAGAAGAATGAAGCAGTAAAGGAAGAAGTTCCAGAATTTCCTAGAACAGGATGCAACAGACTGAGCAGCATCTCGTGTCCCAAAATTCATAAAGTACATGTCAAACACACAAGATGCAGTGGGAAGAGTAAAGCCAACCTGGCCAAGAACAGCTGCCTACAACCATTGATCTGGCGCTGTTTGTCTCAAACCTGTGGGTATTGACAGGAATAACATGGACTGAGTGGCAGCACAGCTTTCAGCAGGGCCAAAGGTGGTTTGGAGATAATAATTGGATGCCAAGCCACAGAAGAATGCAGGTTATAATCAAAGGAGAAAATTTCTCATGGTATTCCACTTCCGAAATTAAGCAAAAAGCTCATGCATTATCCTGTGCTTGCAAATCATAAACTCTGTGAACCTGTAATCCCACACAAAGTAGCAAAGGAAAGGTCTCTTATTGCTGTGGTGGTTTTTTTGGAGATTTATTCCGCCCACCCACTCCGGTATATAAAAATCCCCTTTTCTTTCCCTTCTCTTTCAAAATGCCAAAATCAGGTGGGGTTTTTTCCTCGTTAGTTTGTTGGGTTTTTTAAGAGTGATGAAATCTGAGCCAGATTTTAAAAATATTTAAAAATTCACACCCCAAGCCAAAAAAAAAACAAAACCAGAAAACAAATCCAAACTAAAATGTCCCCAAGTATTAACATAATACTAACATTAATTTATCATATAATCTGACATTCTTCTAGATTTCATTAGGAGCAAGAATTAATTTGGGGGTTATCCACTACCCTATAATGAAGATTTCAAGTCAAGCATACATTATAAATGCTGAAGATGGCTGCAACAGGTTAGCCAGTGAGTTATTCCTAAAATTCTCTGCCACTACAATGAAATTGACCCTGTAGCCAGCCCTGTTTCTAGAACATATTGTAACATATTCTGTTTTATTACTAATTCCTTTAAACATTCAGACTGCCAATGGAAAGCCCAAAAGCAGCCATTTGTGATTAAATTGAAAAACCCTGTAGAAGTATAGATTATATACAAATTCATAACTCATATACATTTAGATCTGCCTTGCAAAAGATGAGAAAATGCTAAATGTTTGTAAGAAAGAGGCACAATTGAAAATGAAGAGCCAAAACAGGATTGTTAATCAAATTTCTCAGTGTTTCTGTGTCTGGCTCTCCTGAAACATTTCCACAACATTTCACAACTTGGCTTTGTGTTACTACTGCAGTTTAGGTTTTACTGCAGGACTGCTGGATTTCAGTGTTTGGTGTCCACCGGCATTTGATAATCTGGTCAGTGGCTTGTACCAGCACAAGAAAATTGCAATTAAATCCTTGTGTGCCCTTCTGCCCGTTTAACTATCTTTTCTGTGAAATGAATACGCTATGCAGTTTAATAAATTATTATTGCTATCTAATCAATAGACATCTACTCCATGGATAGCAGGTTAGTTACTGGCCTAGTCAGGAAAGACCCTCTTTCCCTTTCTCACAAAGTAAAGGTTTCTTCTGCTGCAACTCCAATCAAAACTTGATTTTAAGTGTCATATTGAATTAGTTGACGTGTTTATTTTTAATTCCAAGCACTGTCTGCCATAGATTCTTAATTATTGCACAGTGCAGCCAAAATATAATTTATTTATTTATTTCAACTTATGAGCAATGGTTGTTTTGTGCCTGATTCTGAAACCACACTTTTCTCCAATGACTTGGCCACTTGCTTTCTCTTCCCAGACTTCCCTTTAATCTCTTGCATGGGCAACATCCCCATATTTTTGTTTTTCTAGTTCAGAGGAGAAGCTGATGCAATTCAGTCTCAAAGAATGGTCCTGTATTGAGGAAATATTAATAAATTCTGCTTTCCTTCCTTTAACATCTCTGAGTGCTATATCTCACTACTTTAGAAGATATTTTAGCATCAGTCAAGGTATACAAACACACACGGAGTGAGATGATATGTGACAACTTCCTTTTCCAGTATCTTTGCTGAATTATTGTAGGAAAACGCAATCTGCTCTTAAATACTGCAGAAAAAAAAATGACTAAAACCCATTCACTTTCAGGCTGTTTTCCTTAGTAATTGAAGGCCAGCTAACTGTTTCTCTTAACAAACCATTGTGGAGGACCCCAGGTAAAAACAGCAATGGAAGGAAAAAAAACCTTAAAGTTGGCAAGCTGAGTACCAGAAAGTTTGTTCCTCAAGAAAAATCAATTGCTAGAAAGGCAAGAAAGCTGAAAGGAGAGCAGGCTGATGAGAGAAAGGAAAACTAGGATCTCATTGTTAGGCAATAATGTTCTCACTGACAGCTCTTTTCTGAAGATGATAAAGACAGGTTAAATAATTTATATTTTGAAAGCAGGTTTTCCCCTTTTACCTCAGATTATATAAATTCAAATAACTCACTCTGATTTACAAATCCATACTGTACTTCAATTTTTAGTGTGAAGGAGGAACCATCTAGAAATTCACTGCTGCCACTTACAAACTGCCAGCTCTCCCTCTGAAACTAAAGTTACAATATCCAACCCCACATTCCAGAGGTGTTTCAGATATACCCAGTATGGAAACCAATGACCCTTCAGAATCCTCAGTATCCTGCATGCCACTACAAAAGCTGAATGCATAGTTAAGGTACATTAATGTGTGGATATGCACAGCTTTTCAAAAGCAAGACACAGAAAATCAGTAATCCATCAAAATTTGAATTTTAACAGAGCTGCAGCATTAAAGGTAAAAACAGTGTTGTTGCTGATTACCGAGCAATAAGAACAGTATGTAAATATTTGCTTGATTTCAGTTCACCTTAAAAGAACAGAATACAGAACAAAGGAATGATGCAACTTCCACTTAAAAATATGAGCCTTTGCCTCACATTTATGAGGAATATTTCACTCCTTCTCAAATGATAATTTACAGCTTTAAGTGAAGTTTGTACCTATTCTTGTATTGTGGCCTTGCAGAACCTGAAGCAGCAAGAAAGATGAAGAGAGACAATTTACAAAGGTCTGGAGTGACATGGTAAGGGAGAATGGTTTCAAAGTGACAGAGGGCAGGGCTGGATGGGATCTGGGGCAGGAATTGTTCCCTGGCAGGGTGGGCAGGCCCTGGCACAGGGTGCCCAGAGCAGCTGTGGCTGCCCCTGGATCCCTGGCAGTGCCCAAGGCCAGGTTGGACATTGGGGCTTGGAGCAGCCTGGGACAGTGGGAGGTGTCCCTGCCATGGCAGTGGGTAGAAAAATATTTTGAGGGTCCCTTCCAACCCAGCCTATTCTGTGATTCTGATTCTATGAACATTTCTGCCTTCTCTGACGGATGTTAGCTACAAAATGCATTTATGCTGCCAAAGTCACAGGCACATGAAGGGAGGAAAGAAACTCCAGAAAACTCTCCCTACATTCGATTTCCTCAAATTGCAGCTTGTTTGCAAGAGAGGGTTGTGGTTAGTCAGGCTCCAATGTTAGTTTTATTTCACCTACTGTATGCTGTAGGATTTACCAGGTACAGGAAGAATTCAGGTTTAAACCTTCCTCATGCTGGGGGAGCATAAAAGTAGAGGAAGACACAAATAATGATCTTAACCTTCACTTCTCTGCATGGGCTTCTTTCTGGTTCTCGCCCCTTTGCATTTTTATGCCCTCACGTACACATATCTAAACCAAATACATACAAACATGCAGTGCTTTATATGTAGATAATCATATGTAATATGGTACCTTCACATGCATGAGATGGAAAGATTGCTGGTACCACCATGGCTAGGATAAAGCTAAAAAGCCAGAAGCAATGCAGGCAAACTGCCACAGTTTGTAGAAGGGACATTTAGAGCTGTGGCTGAGCACCATGATCAAACAGAAGAGCAGCTCTTCGCTTGCCAAGGTTTGTTTTGCAGTGGAGTTTTTACCTTCAGCGTCAGTCGTGGTTCACACCAGGGTTGTGACACAAATCCCTGCCTGGAATAGGAAATGTTTTAGAGACCCTACAACAAGAGCCCCTCTGGCCCACTCACAGCCTCTGTAGGGCCCTAAGACATCAGGACTTTGGGGGCTTGACCGTGCAAAGACCCAGGGATGGTGTGATGGACCCGTCCCAGCCCACAGGGGGGGTGTGGGTAGGAAGGCAAGCAGGGGGAAGAGTTGCATGGAGCCATCCATGGGTGTCAGGGACAGCACAGCTGGCTGGGCCGTGGTGGAGACATGCTGTGGGACAGGTGGCCAAAGCTGAGCCATCACTGTTTACCCTGCCTGCAGCACCCCAGGAGGAAGCTGGTCCTAAACTGAGCTTTTAACTGAAAAGACAGACATAACAGTCCAAAAAAAGGCCAAAAAACCAAGTAGTGCCAGGCTCAGCTCCTGCTGTTCTCCTTCTGATGGTTGCAGCTGCAGCAGTGTCTCTTGCTGGGAGGTGGGCTGCCCTTCCTAGGGAAACCCTGGGCTTCCCCACAAGCCCCCACAGATCTCATCATCCTGACAGGCTGGAAGAGGGGAGGAGAAATTACTTTCAGACAAGGTTATTTACTTTTCTCTCTTAGGTTTTTCTTTTTCTCCCACTACAGTTTGCACATTTGCAAAAATATCGGGAAGGATCACTTAGGGCAGGGACCAGAAACTTGTTTCTTTTTATTCACAGGGCTCTTCTCAGCCCTTCATCTCTGAGAAAACAAAGATCTGATAGAAGTTGAGTGCTGGAGCATCTATGAAACTTGGGAAAAATATTTTCTGACTGAAGATTATGTTTATTCCTTTAATTATACTCTTAGTCACAAGGGCTTTTCAAACATGTATGAAACCTAAAACAATAACAAGTATCTAAAAAGATGCTGTAGTTATAAAGGCTGAGCACACACAGCTCTCAAGCTACATATCCAATCACTTGTTTGGGGTATAAGGACTTTCAAATAGAATTTTTGCTGGTTTTTGTTCTCATTAACACTGAGTGATAGCAGCTCCGTTGCATAACAGGGAACTAGTGAAAAATATGCAGTTTTAGAGATGGATAGAAAAACTGTGATAGTGGGTCTGGTATTACACATACAAATATGAAATATGCTCATCAAAATGCCACCAATTTTGTGATAATGTTCTTGAACAGAAAAATAAATCCTGTTTCTCATTAGTGCTTTGATAAATCTTTTTCTTTAGAGCTTTCCACTTTCTCCTGGGCTTCATTCTTCTGCTCTAACTCAAATGGCTTAACAGGTTCTAGATCAAAAGTGCATTTCATTAACTGAATGGAAGAGGCACCAGCGTTTCATTATCCCCTTGTATCCAAATAAATCCAGAAAATCTTGAGGATTCTGAAGCAGAACAGGTTGACTCCTAAAGAGATGAAGGAGACCAATGTAGGGGTCCAGCTAAAACCAAACAAATCCAGCCAGGTCCTCTGCAATTTTGTTTGCAAACACAGTCAGCAGAGAATATGCCTTTCCCCATGGAAACTGCAGCAGCAGCAGCCTTGAGATATCCATGTCTATCAGACTTCTCCTGCCTGGATCTGTGGAGACCCACAGCAGCAACACTACCAATTCTTTCCTGATTTCTACAGGTCCCCAAACTTGCCTTCATTGACACAGTTCAACTGACACAAGAGTTATTCTTTTGGAAATCTGGAAATGTGATTTTCCTGATCTTTCCAAACTGTTTCCTCCTTTTCTCTGCATAAAGCCACAAATAGTCCTTTGCCATGCCAAAGGAAAGGAGAATCACAGCAACAGGGAACGTCAGTCCTCCCTCCCTCCACCTCACTATTCTCTTGCTCAGGTCTGGGATCAATCTAATAACAGCAGCTTCACACTTGAATCTTTTCTAATCATGATGAAACTGTCATTAATGGTACAGAACTGCTGCTATCCTGCTCAGCTGGTCTCTGTATCTCTCTAGAGGAAGGAAATATAATTTATAATAATATAATCCCTGTTCCTCTCCAGCCACAGCACATCTCTGAACTTCTACACTGCATTAGCTCACAGCACATTGTGTACATTCCAAACAGCATTCCAGGCTGTTTCTTGATGGACCTTGTAGTATTTGCTCTTGACTTAGGATTTAGATTCAGTGGCAAACAGAGCTGAGATAAAGAAGTTCCCTTCTTGGACAGTTCATGAAGTTCAGCCAGCCTGTTTTGACACAGGTGGGATGCAACCAGAGCCAGCATCACCTCAAATCCCTCATGCTTGTTAAAGATTTATGATTCAGCAATCCTCCCTGGTGCCTCCTGCTCAGTGGAAGCAGAAGGCAGTCTCCAGAACACAGCATACAATTTACACAGATAACTGAATTATACTGGGTCCAACACAAGGAGCCAGCAGCTCCAACAAAATCTAAGCCTTTAAAGAGCACTGAGCCTATTTACAATTTCTGTGTCCTAAAAAGCTGCAACTTCCCTATTACCAAACCCAGGTTTCCACCAGATTCTGAACAACGAGCAGAATTTTAAGGAAAATACAACGGTTTTGTTACACGTTGGTGTTCAGGTGCTCTGAACATCAAACCTGCATCACTCACTTTGTGGTTCAAACAAACATTTGCAGCTTTAGGTACTTTCAGGCCATGTGGATCTTCCTTGTTTAATTGCCTTAGAACACACATCAAACATGATTGAATGAGAAAGATAAGTCTTTCCTTTTTGAGGAAAGATTTGTTCTAAATTCTCTTGAACAGGAAACTAAACCAATACGAAATGTTTCCCTTCACATCCCGATCAAACTATCAACAACACTGAGCAAACAGATTGTGCTTTATCACCTGTTTTATTGTCTGTTTATGTACAAGCACCATTGTAATCGACTGGGCACATTCCTCAAGTCTCTGCAACATCACAGTCCCTCAACCATTTGATCTACAGGCATAATTATGATAAAATATGAGAGGGTTGATATACTTCTCAGACAGAGAATGAACATGAAGGGAAAAAACATGGAAAATGATGAAATAGTAGTTTTATATATATATATCTTCATGCTTTAATCCTACCAAGTAAATAACTATTATATTCCACTTACTGAAAGTAGAATTGCAATTTGTACACATACACTGCAAGATGTAACAGAAAATAGAATTTTTTATCACTTGAAACTGAAATGGAGACATTTTGTATACAAGTCTAAACAAGACTTTAAACTACATACCTTTAGTGTATCCAAGCTGAACAATATTAATTGCCATAAAAAGTAATTTTTTTCCACTCTGAACAATATCAGGTAAAATATTTGCTAAGCAGATGAAGAGGTAAAGAAAGTCTGTATTACACTTGTGTGACAAAAGGAAAAAGGAAGAGACATTTCTTCATGCATTTCCCAAAGGAATAAGACTCACACACAATAACTTGGAGAAGAAAAAATTGCAGGAGACTTCCTTATGAGAGGCTACATCTAAAATCCACTAAACAAAATGGGAATTTCTCCACTGAGATCACAGGACTCTAACACAATATATAGAAAACCCCCAACGTATTTAACTTCAGCTCTCTGTAAGGAATATACAGAAAAACGTCTTTTGATGATCAGAAGCACTTATATCTACCTCTAGTAATTACCATGCCAGGAATATGTTCTTTTTTTGGACACATTGGACTGCAACAAGATTGAGGCAGAAAGTAGAACAGTCACTTTTGTGAATTACTACAGAAGCGTTTAGGGTATCAGCTCTAGGAAGTGTCTCATAGCTGTCACCTGTGCTTGTCTTAATGACAAAGATGAAAATGCATCAAACTAAATCTGAGCTCAGTCAGGGAGTCAGTCACAAAAACCTTAGTCTAGGAGTAAAAAAAAAAAAAAAAAAAAAAAAAAAAAAAAAAAAAAAAAAAAAAAAAAAAAACCAAAAAAAAAAAACCAAAAAAAAAAAAAAAAAAAACCACAAAATAATGAATCCTAATAGATTTATTTGGAAAAGTGCGTGCAACCCTTTTGCCTTATTATGAAGAGAAATTCTTCCTGAATTAAAGGAGTGGGATGTGGGATCCTCAGCACAGAAACTACATTATCTGAAAGTGCACAATTCCTCTGCAGTTTTTCTCCTTCTGATATCAGGTTCATGTTTATCACTTGTCTCAAGCAAAAGGACCATGTAGTTTTCATAGGTCACTTTTAAACTTTCATCAAGGTATGAATAATATTAAATATATTTTATTCCACTCATCAAAAGTATATTGGATTCTTATACTGTGATGTTTAGTAAAGAGAAGCTTTGGGGTCAAAATTAAACTAAGAGCAATTGATCTGTGGGCAACACCAAAAAATAAACACTTCTGCCCATCATTCTTTAAAGAGAAGACATTTGCCCAGGCAAAAGTCTTGTAACAAACTTAATTCTGAGCACATGCACTGCATAAAAAATAAATAAATCTAGAAGCAGGTACAAGAAGGGAGGTCACTTCAAACATCTGCTGTTCTGTCTCTAATGTTCTGTGGTACTGAGTTCTAGCTATTATGAACAGTGACATAAATTGAGAAAGAGTTAAGAAAATTGCAGCAAGTTAGAGGAGAAATGTTCCATTTATTTCATGGAACCTCCACCTTCTAAAGGCACTGATCACTGATCTAACCTAATTAGACCAATCAACACATTTCATATTTTTTATGTATTATGTATATGTGCACACACATATATATATCTGTATATATATTTATATGAAAATAGGCTTAATATTCATCGATTGTGCGCTATTCAAGTTATTAAAGTAAAAACTGTGCTGGCTTAAACAACACCACTATCTGCTACTTTTTACATATTGTTTACACTAGTGAAATCACTTTCTTTAGGTAAGTATTTCCTGATTTCTCCATATCTTATGGGACTGCATCAGGCTTTGCAATACAGGGAGGTTTTATTCCCCACACAAAAGTTTCCTCGGTGTAGAACAGCAAGGATAAGGATGGATCCCTCTGAAGGCACTTCCAATCTTCTTCCAATCTGTTTCATTGCACAAGGAATACTGAATATAAAAGGAGTTCCCTTTCCCCAAAGGCACAAAAGACCACTGTTACATTTGTTAGATAATTTCTCCAGTCTCTGACCCCTTCTCAGACTAGCATAAAATGAGGAGCCCACAGAGCATCAGCTCTGGAGTCTGTACTTTGCTTCAGGAGGTTGAAGGCATTCCCAGGGCTTCAGCTGCCCATCACAGTCACATCAATCACTCCAGAGCAGAGTTCCCTCCTCGTGATGTGACAACAATCAGAGCTCCAACGCTAATCACCAGCTTGCTCTTGACTCCTTGAACATGAAATGTTACAGTGTACTGTTTGTCTTGGGAATAAGAATCATGAAATGACTTACTGGATAATTATGGCTTGAGAAGAAATGTGTTAAAAGCACAAGCTGTTTAAAGACAAAACCTCTACTTGAATTCACAAATAACTTATTTACTGTAAATGTTTGTGCTCTAATCAGTAAGTACTTTAGAAATCAATGTGGGCACACTGAAAATGTTTTACCCAAGAGATGGAATTTTCTTGGGACACCTCAGGACTGTGGAATAAATCTTATAAACTAAGAACTATCATAAATATTCGCATATTTCACTCAGTTGTTCAAGAAACATCTGTTGATCCTGCCACAATCAGCAAGTGTGGGGCTGTGTAAACATCTGTGCTCCTTCCTTCCATCCCCTCCTGCCACCAGCACCGTGTCTGTGCAGTTATGCTGATTATTGTTTTACCACGTACTTTGTTTTTGCACAGACACATCCCATAGGAAACAACCATTCAAACCAAGGAAATTTGCTTTAACCAACCCCTCTCCTAAAGAGCAAAACCCATGGTAGCTGTGGACTGTGGTGTGCAACGCACCTGGCAAAGCACAAGGTGGATACCAGGAAGGGCTGAAGAGGCCACATCCCACCCAGTGCCCCCCCTGCCGTGGCAGGGACACCTCCCACTGCCCCAGGCTGCTCCAAGCCCCAGTGTCCAACCTGGCCTTGGGCACTGCCAGGGATCCAGGGGCAGCCACAGCTGCTCTGGGCACCCTGTGCCAGGGCCTGCCCACCCTCACAAGGAACAATTCCTGCCCCAGATCCCATCCAGCCCGGCCCTCTGGCAATTTGAATCCATCAAAGATGGAAGAAAAAATAATATTGTATGGATAAGAAGGTAACACTTTTATTTACTGCTTTTTACTTCTCCACTAATGCGTAATGCACTTATTCATTTTAGGATATTCAAATACACGACACGAAAACTTGTGAGTCATTTGTTCATGACAAAGCTTTTCATGGGAAAAAGCCACTGCATTTTTAGGGACATTATTCACAACCAAAGTATTTCTTTCTGTGAATTTCAGATATTGTTCTTGTGACTTTCTAGAACACAAAGTCTTCCTTCAGTATGAGACTTAAAAAAAAAATCAATTAAAAAGTTTGACAAAAATTTTAAAAGATAATTTAAATTAAGTGTATTTGTGGAAAAAAGTTGGATTCCCAAATAAACAGTGGCAGCCTGCCTTTTGCACCTCCCCTCCACATAAAATTTGTCTGTGAAGAAGAAAATATTCATCTTTTGATTTCATGACCAGCAACCACATTTTTAAGTAGATTTACTGAAGTATCTCCATCATAAAATACATATCCAATTCTAACATAGCACCAAGTTTCACAGCTCAATGGAAATTATTGGTTAAGTTCTCATTTTGCAGATTTAGTGGGGGGATTCAAAAGAGATTCACACTTTTTTAAAATGTGACAGACCATAAAAGGGGGGGAAAATTATTTTACTCATTGGGCTAAATATTGCTTGTATGCCTGCAATTCCTGCTGCACAAAACACCATGAGATCTTTTTAATAAATATCTACATATTTTGTAAACACAGCAAATATCCAGCATACAACAATAAAATATGTACCTGGAGAGGAACCTAGCAGGACTCCCATTTTCTGAGCTGTCCTGCAATTAAACTTTTAGTCTTTACATCAATAATGGCACTGAATATTGAGCTAGATCCCCATGTAATAATTAGCTTTAAGAAAGCGCTAATGTTTCTAAATGCCTTCTAGAGCCTGTGAAATCCTGTGTTGCCCTGATTTTCAGCCTTCTTTGGTGTGCTTTTAGAATTTTATGTTTTCATAGCTTAGGTTTTTTTCTTATGTACCGGTGTTATTATTAGAAGCAATGTTTATGTTACACGGGGTTTGTTTACATTCCTGCTCTTGGAGGTAGAATCAACTGATGGACAGTTGTTTTGACCAATGGGATGGGAGAGGTGTCAACCTTCTCCTCCAACCCCTGGTCTGCGTAGAAATACTATAAATATGGAGTCAGATGTATAATAAAGCTGGAGTTTGAATTTTCCACCCTGAGAAAAGTGTGTTCGTCTGTTGCCCACACAGCCTTTCTGAGAATTTGTTTCCCTCCCGTGTCAAGATTTTTCCCGTACATTAAGTATCAACAAATGGTTTGTTTTCATATTTTCATGGAGGAGAGAGTTGACAGACTGTTGGCCTCACCAGTGTGTCGGAGACAACTCCAACCTCCAATCCACTGATCCCTTTGGAATTCTATAAAATGTGAAAGGTAAATAAATTTCTTTCTTTTCCAGCACGACTCAGCGTATAGGAACAATCCTTTCCTGTCACCATTCCACATTCATCACTGTGAGTCCAGCAGCATCAATGCAGGGTGTTGTTATTTAGTGCCTGCACACATTCCCAGCTCCCTCCCTCCTCCCTTGAGGATGACCATGAAACCATTATTGCCAGAATGACTGGAGCTAACTCTCTCCCCCATTAGTGAAATGGGCTGCTCAGCTGTTGGGGTGGCCAGGATCCTGGCAATGAATGATGACCTGTACAGATGTTTTATGCATCTGTCTTAATGAACAGCCAAGACAGGGAGATAACGACTTTTCAGAAGGATGCCAAGTCACAATTTGTTTATTCACCGCTACACATTTCTGTCGCCTTTACTTCTGACGGGACACCTTTTACATTTTTGAGCAATGCATTGCAGAAACAAACACTGGAGGTGGAGTGAAAGATGTAGAGCAGCAGCAGAGATAAAGTGAAATAAGACACCAGCTTTAACACTGCCAGAGAACAAAGGGCTGATGTGTTGAGTAGGCAGGTTACAGAGAAAAGCCCCTGTCCAAGATAATTACATTTTGCACGTCAGCTTTGGGCTGGATAAAATAGTCCTGGTGGGTTTGCTTATGTATCATGACTCCAAGATTTGAAACAAGTAAAAGGATGAAGGAAATCAGCAGTGCTGTCATTTTCTTCCCTGACACTAATGCAAGAGAAAAGGAGAGCATGTTTATATGGTGTGACTGACACAAGGCTTCAGCTTTAAGGGAGCATAACCATTTATCCTTGTTTACAGCGCAAGAGAAGGATAAGGAACTGTTCTGTGATAGCAGAGGCAGAGCTTTCATTATCAAACACAGTTTACCCAGAAACTGCAGCATGTGTGTTTTAGAAACAAACCAAAAACAAGACTGGGGGAAAATACTTTAGGACACAGAGAATAGAATCACTCATCTCCAAAGGCCCCGCAGTGTAACAGTGACTCTGGTAATGCCACACACACGCTGAAGACACAAAAGTTATTCAAGAAGCAGGGTTGAATCAGTGGTTTCACCTTTGCATTCTGAAGAGATTCTGAGAGAAGTTCATCTGCTTCTTGATGCTTCTATGAAAGTCAAGAAATGAACTCTTTCTGATAAATAAAGGTCCTCTCACAGATCACCAATCCAAATTCAATTTCAGGCAGTCACGAGAATTTGTCTTCCCAGAGATACCTTGTTTTGCATTTCCTGTTTTGTTCTGAGCCTTTTTTGTTGCAGATTTGGTTTTTAACAGCTGCTGAGTTTCACTGCAGCAGTGCCTCTACTGATTAGGACAAGAGCACAAATGAATTAGGAATAGAAGAGCTGATTTAAAGTGAGAGGCTGTAGCTTTATAAACTTCTATCACAAGCAGAGATACTACTTTAAAATATTTTTACTTGGTTCAATGAGTTGCTAGCAGTGTTCTATACCAAATAAAGATACAGCCTAGGCCCTTCAGATCATCAGGTCTTCCACTATCAACAAGGAGGAAAGCAAATGCAGAACAACTGTCTTAACCAGAGAGGATTCAATATACCTTTTTGAATTATTGTACCAAAAAGATGTCGCTCATTATCTCCTTAATATCCTGTATCACATTGGAAGTAATCTGTTATACTGCAAGTAAACCTGTTGTTAGCTGAGTTTCCGAATTCCCTCTCCCTGGGGTCTAAACATGGCTCTAAACATGCAGCCTGCTGTAGGAGGAGACCTGGGAAATGCAGGTTCCCTAGAAAAAGGCATTCCTGGTTCTGTACCTCAGCACAGTGTCCTGGGGATGTCCCAGCTGCTCTCGAAGCCAGGAGAGGGGAGGGGTGCCCTGTCCCACACACGGGCACAGAGGAGATGCAGACAGGAGCAGCTCTGCTCTCCTGGACCAGCAGTGGGCACGTTCCTGCGAAATAAAGTGGGGAAGGACCTCAGCCAGGACTGCAGGGCTCATTTCCAAGGGTCAGCCTTCTTCTCCCTGCCTGTGTGATCACAGGTCTGGACAGACAGGATGATTTAAACTGCCCTGGAACCTGCCCACCAGCATTGAGAGGGGTCCAAACCCTGCCACACACTGTTCAAACACACACAGAACGGTGCCAGCTGACTCCAAGGATGCACAGCATAACTTTTTAAGTACTACAGAGCTTTTAACCACATTAACAATTGTTCTCTGACGCTAACTTGCAATTTAAAAAAATATATCCATATTCCTTCAACCTCTATGGTTCAAATAGAACCAGTGAACTCTGCCTGTAGCAGAAAGCAGCTTTTCTGCAGCAAGACAGCACTGCTGTGGTATCAGTTATTTATATTTGCATGACAAACAGTTGCTGGCTCCTTGCCTAACGCGTTGGTGTTGGAACATTTGGTCCAAACAGTGCGTCTGCCAGCTCAGGACTGTGCTGAATCTGTCACCAGGCGTTAGATAAATGTGTCACCCTTGACAGCCTGCATGTGGATGGTTTGAACCACGATAAGGGCGAGCTACTGACCACAGTGCAGCCTGTCCTAGGATTGCACGCACTTCCCACGCACACATAAATAGTGAGGGCAGCTCTAGACCCATTTCTATTTCCTGACTGTGGGTGTTGTACTGCTGCCCACCGCTCTGAGTACTATTTCAATTCCATGCAAGCAGCAGAAGTGGGCCAAAGCAGCCTCTACAGTCAAAAAAATCCCAAACAAAATAAAAGGAATGAAGCCCCAACCCCGCACTCCTATGTCAGCAACTCAGAATCTCTTGCATAAATTAGGATATTAAATACCACAAGCAAGTTCCCCAACCGCCTTCCTCTGAGATTCTGCCACTACAGGGCAGCTATTCCCCGAGTCAATGGATGCAAAGTGAGCAGCTCAGGCAATGAAATCCTGCAATCAAAAAGAGCCACCAGGACTCTCACCAGTCACTCTTGTGTGTATCTTCTCTGTGTGATGCCAGATGAACTAAAATCCACTCGTTTAGCCCGTGCTGGAATCACAGGATAATTCTGAGGCTCTTCTGGGGAGGCTGTTCTGTGCTTCACTGAGGCTCCGACCCTCCTCCCTCTGAGCTCAGTAGGGGTTGGCTTTCAGAGAGAGAACCACTGGGCCCAAAGGTACCCACGCTGCAGGCAGCACCAGAAAAACACTGTTCTGGTGGTATTCCAGAGATTCGATGGAAAACTTATTTTTTGTGCCTCACCAGAATGCAGAAAAGCATTCTGCACAAAGCAAATAGAATGAATTGTCATAATTGAAAACAGCGTGAGCTCTCACTGTTAATTTGGGGAAAGGGATCTTGAAACCCCACCAGTTACTATCTGAAGCAATGACAAAGAATTTACCAGCAATTTATATAAATACCAACCCAACGTAACGGGGATTTAACTGAGCAGCAGATGGAAAGGAAAGGGGTTGTCTCTGCTTTTGCAGAACCGCTTACCACAAATGAAGCCAGCAGGGTATCTGCTGAGTGACATCACACTTGGATAATAAATAGATCTTCCCTGGCAAAATTATGACCCAAAAATGTAACTCACTTTTTGAAAGTTTAGAAAACATATATAAACAGTATACAATTCTTATTTGTCCTGTTTTCTGGAATATTAAGAAGTGACTGTCAAAAACTTACATTTGTACCTGCATACTGTGTTCTGGACACTCATTCTGGCAAATTTAAACACTTTGTTCCTCAGCTTTAAACAAAAATTTCCTATATTGTACTCTTTTGTGATTTGGTTTCCTTTTGGGATGCTGAGCATTTAAGTCACTACAAACTAGTGATTGTCCTTATCAAAATAGAAGACTTAACTTTGCTTGGAGGTTTCTGAAGCTTAATTTCTACTTTCTATACGCTCATGATCACTGAAGTCATAAACATACTTCACCTCACTGCAGTCAATTATGGCAAAACTACGTGTCTGCGTCTGCTTTACCCTAATCCTCAATATAAATGTGTTTAAGCATGGGAATTAACCTGCTGAACCGTACTTAATTATATCTAGGGAAGAAAAAGGCAGTTCAGAGCCTGTCCTCGAGGTCGGATCCATATCTCACACAAACATCAGTGCAGCAGGAGGGCTCTGCTGGGGCCCGAGGTACTTGCAGGGGGTTGGTACAGCCCAGGAGCCAGGCAGTGATGCTGCAGGAGACAGCGAGGGCTGGCAGCCACAACAGAGCTGTGCTGGGAACAGCTGAGCACACAGCTCCCTCCCAGCCCAGATGTGCCAGACAAAAGCTGCTGCCAAGTTCCCTGTGCCTGTTCCTCCTCTCCCAGCTCTGGCTTTGAGTGCCGTCCTCCTCCTCTCCCAGCCTGTCCCTCAGTGCCATCCTCCTCCCCCGGCCCCAAACCTCCGCTTATCCCTCCCGAGCCCGTGTGGGTGATAAATAGGCTGCAATAAACCCAAGGCCAAGAACTGGTAAATATTTTACTGGTCTTACCCCCCGGATTTTAATGATTTTACTGTCCTTACAATTTTAAAGTGCTTTCCTGAGAATCCTTTGAATTATTCATCCATTGTGCAGTAAGACCAACGTAGAAGACCCCTAAATATTATGTAGGTACTGAATGGGGAAGTGCTTTGTCTATTTGCTATTGTGTTATTCGAACAGAATTCTTAAATAACAACAAAACATGACTACCAGCAATAAAACTCCTCTTTTTTTGATATCTGAAGGTTCACAAACTGTTTCAAAATGCACCACGCTCAGTGTTATGCTGGTAGAATTACACTTTGCCCCTCCACCTAACAAGCATTTCCATTAAACATAGCATGCTCAGTGAGATGTTTTCTCAATAGTGAATACTTTGATTGACAAAGGATTAAATTACTGCTGAGCCTTTCGTGATTTATGGCTCTTAACACCTGTTAGGTGTTAAATTTACCTTTTCACATCTCTGCTGTGCAAGATATCTGCTCCCACTTCGTAACGTCCTGTGTTTTACACCAGTGGTGACACTTCAACACAAAAACTGATGCCTTTTTGAATATAATACTGAGAGGTTTTTTAATAAATTTATCTTTAATGATTTCACTGGCTAATTTTTGTCTCACTGAATAGATTCAAAGAGGGAATTTTGGAAGAAAAGCAGCGCTGAATTTGCTGTTTTTCTTGTTGCCCCATGCAATAAGGCACGGTGAAAATAAAGATACCATTTGCACTAACAAAGTGTCTGTAGGCACTGTGTCTGAATAGCAATGGCAAAATATATTGGATCAGCATCTAAATTTCAAGAAAAGATTCTCTTAAGGGCTGTGAATTACACCTAAAAGAGGTTCAATATAGATGTGCAATCAAATATAGCATATAATTAAACAAAAGAATATTTAATCACCACCCAAATTTTCTCTTAAAGAAATTTATTGCAGTGCTGCCGTAGCACAGTTAAAAACCACTGAGACTATCAGAGCATCACAGTGTATTTGTACAGGCAAGAAGTGCTCAAATGTTTTAATAAGGTGCTGTGCAGTAATAATTCAGTGTGTTCCCAAATCACAGAATTAATTTACAGTCCTTTTGCAAAACTAAATGGATTTAATATAGTGATCGTAAATTCACACTAGCAATTGATGTAAGCAGCTATCTGAGAGATTTCCTTCCATTCTGTACCTGTTTGTGGTGTGATAAACCAGACTTCCAAGGTATTACAGGCAGAGAGGCAATCTGTTTAATATGGGAAACAGACTTGGAGGCAGGGAGGTGACCTGTTTGCAGAATTCTCCTAAATCCCAGGACAATTATTAGAGAAGCACTTCTATATAATCTTGACAAAGGCGGTGGAACGTGGCACTGTGGTGATGTGACTTCTCGAGAAATCTTTTAATTAAACAAATGCAAAGGGAAAGGTTAAGTGAAAAATAAACAGCTCCTAAACGGGCATGATGAAAAGAGCTTAACCCACATCAAAGGGGCAGGAGATGGTTTCAGTATTAAATCAGACCTCGGGAGTTAAGCTGGCCAGGGGGAGCCTCAGAGTCTTTTCTGAAGTGCACATCTGTGTGACTCAGCCTGTTCCTGTTCACAGCCAGGATATCCAGAGACTCAGTTAAATATGTATGCAAGTTTTCAACTCCACCTTAAACCACAGCAGCTTGCTCTCCATTTCCTTCTTTTGGAAACATTTTTAAGACAGCCCCAACCAACAGCTTCAAGATTCCAGGCTGGAATCTTGCAACTGGAAAAACTGCATAAAACCTGCAGGGAGTCCAGACAAAATTCAGATTGGGTGGTTCCTTTTTGTGTGTGACTTCTCTGTACTCTTTGGAACAGCAGTGAACCAAAACCACCTGGTCAACTTGCACAGACAGGACATAACTCTGGTTCTGAGGAGGAGGAGTTTTCCACCAGCTGCAAAGGAAGCTGGCATCCCCACTTCCCCAGGTGAAAGCTGCTGCTTCACTAAGGCCTTTGGAAAATTGCTCAAAAGGCAGTAGGAGAGTCTATCCCTTCTTTTGAGTGTCTACTCCGTTTCTTCTTTCTCTATAAGAGAAAATGTAAAATGAAATCTAGTGAAGAAGAACTGTTGGAAAGACAATTTCTCAGAGAACCGAGAGCCTCATGCTCACGAGTGTGGTGACAGCCCCGACAACCGTACACCTGCAGTCAGTATTTCCTGCTATTTCAACCAGCTCTAAGTGGTTTGTCTGTCATTTTGTATAATTCAGTGCCTCATCCTCCTAAGATCCATACCACCACTTCCTTAAATCCTACTGGGAACACATTCTGCACTTTCAAATGTGAGAAACCTTAATTGGAAACACCAAATGTGCCTTTCTAAATCTCATCCCGGTAGACAAGAGACCAAGCAGATTCCAAGTTGGATGTGTGCACCAGAATTAAGATTTAAAGGAAATTTATGTGCTTTAATCTGCAGAAGCAACGCTCAGAATTCCCATCTACTCCCTTCAAGCAAGTACAATTTCACAGGTAATATTTCAGGTGCTACAGACATGATTTTCTGGTGAGACCAGACCTAAATCAGAGCAAGGGTGCCTTTGTTCGGCTTTTACCTCAGCAACCTTTGTCTACGTTAACATTTTTCACTAAACTGGAGAAGGGGATTCTCTCTCCTGGCCCAGCACGTTTGCCTCATATTCTGCAGGTCCAAGTACAGGGCACCTAAAGCAGTTTGCATCCTGCTGTGAGGCTCATCTCCTGCTCCCTCTTCTATCCAACAAAACTCCTCTTCACCTTCAACCTCTCTCCTGGCCACAATTTTCACGTGGTTGGGTTGCAGCTTGACTGCTCCCGTGCTGAGGGAACTCAGTGTATTAACCCAGAATGATGGTTTTCCTGGAGGAGGAAATGGGCACTGAGGTCGTTTTTCCTGGAGTTGACTCAGCTCAATGAGTGGTCAGCAAAGCACCAGATTCCAGGTGGACACAAGTGACCCTGCAGCTTTGAAAGTGATAAACAGGCAGCTCTGGCTTTATCTCAACAGGAATATTTAGATATTTCTGTTGATATCTAATGGGCAACATTAGGTTCTTCTCATTCTTTAAGGTTTTTATATCAGCTTTCCAGGTTTCTTCATTATCTGAACACCTTTATTTGATACCTAAAGTGTCTAGTTCCAAACCCAATGATGAATTATGAATAATGGTGGCTGTATTTATAATACATCCAAAATCAGATAAAAGACATAAAAAGAAACAATAATTAGTTGTATCACCTGTTGTTTTTTTTTTTCTGTGAAGAAAGAATTTATCAAGCTAAGATCAAAAAACAGTCCTCTTAAAAAAAAAGTTAATATTGTTCTTAAAAAAGATATTGACTTGGTATATCTTCAAACAGTATAAACCAGGAAATAATACTGCTAATGAAAACGTCTGAACAGCCTAAGGTACTTGACCTTTCCCAAAGCTCACTATAAATAGTTTCCAATACTGTGACTTGCACTCTGCAACTGCAGCAGATTGATAAGGAACAACAGCAATGCAGAGGGAGGAAAACAGGTTCTGAAACACTGTCCCCTGTTTCAGATAGCACAATATAAACCACTCCTGCTAATGCACTGAGCATGCCAAGGTTACCTGGCTGAATTCAGCCCCGTGATGAACGACTGCAAAGGATATCAGAAATGTGCTGGGGTAAACAAAGAGCAGAAACAACTCTGGTTTCTGCAAGAGCAAGCTGCATTTGTTTTGCAATAGCCCGTTTCTTTTAATATTTCCCTAAATAGCCTGGGAGCATGTGTTAAGTGACTTCAGGCAGCACCTTCTGTAACACAAAGCTCAGCCCAAGCAGACAAGGCCATTTGGCAAGGAGAAATACAATTAAAAAAAACTAATAATAAAAAAAATAGGGTAGAATGATGTTTTTAGAGTTGTACTCCCTCCAAACACACTGTTCATATTGCTATGAAGCAATCTTTTCCATAGTGAACCCAACTTCAGAACGAAGATATTTCTTCTGTTTGGAAAAACCCACATAATTCATAACTCCACATCAAGACCAGTATAGAAAGTGGTTTTATTTCTTAAAAGTAATTATTTTTCTCTTTTGGTTTTAAAATTATGCAAAAAGCATGGTATAAATAGAGGTAAACCCTACTGTTATCTAGGTAAAACCCTTCCACAGCATTTTAGTATTTCTAACATTGCCCCAAGAATTAATTCCTCAGAATTAAACAAGTTGGGCCTTTGTAAATATTGACCTAGTCATCAATATTTTCCTTTTTCAGACTTCATTAGACACTGACACGGCTCATTTAGAAACCAAAATACCTGATCTATTCAGTATCCTATGAACATTCCCTGCCAGCCTGGGGGTGGACATTTTTTAGCTCCATAATTCCATTACAAAAAGTTTCCAGTGTAGTTGTGATGTCTTTGCATCTGAAGATCAGTATCTTACACAGATAATAGAATCTGAATTCTAATTTCTCCTGAAAACAACCACTAGTACAACAATCATCACGCCTTGCTGAAGTATTAACTGTGTTAAAACCAGCATTGTTCCTTTACACATTTTTAAATGCCAATAACCTACCTTAGTCCCCACAGGTCTGTCATAATTCATGCATGAGATTATCTCATTTCACTACTCTGGAATATGTTCTGAATACAATTCTTGTTTCATTTCTTCTGGGAAAAGGGAGAGGTTAGTACTTCAAACTGCTTCATCTGAAAAATTTCATAATTAACTCAATGTTAATTCTGTGCTACAACACAAATATAATCACATTATTAAATTAATATTTAATTATAAAATAATCACTGTGCAATATAAAGGGAAAAAACAAATTACAGAATGATTACAGGGTAATTAAATATTTATCATTGAAACATCTGAGTGACAATTTGTGACCATAATGTGCTGAGAATTTTGTCCACAGCAAACTGCTGTGAACCACAGTCAGTCTCTTTCCTTATCTTTTACACTCAGATTAATGAGCCAGGCTTTATCATCTTTGTGTGAGAGTAACCATGGGTTTTTACTCAGCTATATTATCCTCTGTCAGTAAACACAGAATTATTAATACAGAATTGTGTTGTTCACTCAAAAGGAGTAACTGAGCTACTTTTTATAACTGTTCACTAAGAGTATTATGGAGTACAAATGTTTTCTTTTCCTCATGTAACTTTGTTAAAATAAAGGAAAACAAAAGGCCTGAAAAATTCTGAGGTTTAATGAAGGGAATGAGACAAGAACTCCTCCATGGTCAGGTATTACTACACCTAAAACCCGCTGGGTTTAGCCTAACTGCTTCTGATACTCTAAATTTAAATAAAAAGTAGCTCCACAGACACACTCCCAGCTGCCCTGACAGACTACATCTCCTTCCCTCAGCCACAGCCACCAACCTTGGGAATGAACATTAAAGTTTTCACTGGGAAGTTTCCTCCCAGGAGCTGCTTCTTGTAGAGACAAAGAAGCAAACATGAGAAGAATGCGAGTGTGTTACTTCACTGCTAAAAACAGCTTCCCTTGAAATTTCACTGAGCGATGATCTAAAAGAAAGACATGATCCTTAGGGTTGGGATCTTAAGGTTAACCCTGAGCAGTATCTGTGCTCTCTGTATGGCTGCAAAATAAAAATGCTCCAGAAAAAAAAAAGGCTAATTTTACCATAGATCTAATGCACAATCCTAAGAATAAAGTTAAAAGTATTTCTGCCACTGCCATGTAATGAAGAGCTCATTCTGTGCCTGAAAATGATCTCTTATTTTTTTCTGCAGGCACTGGCACAGAGGGGATGTCACTAATCTGCTTTGTTCTCCAAATGTAGTGACAAAGGTAAATACGCCCAGAGAATTCCTGCTGTGAGGCTCTCCAGAAGGCCCATGCAAACCTTTGCTTTGCCTATTCTCCCTTTCAATTTTTAGCACCAAATCTAATTTACTTGGGAAATTGTGGAAAATTATCAAAACAGCTCCGATTTCACCCCTACTGAATAGCAAAAAGCCAATTCTTTTACAGCATTTAAGTTTCCAAATTGCGAATCTTTGCATTCCTACAAGATGTTTTACTGTGAGAGTGTAAATGAGCACAAGAATGCCCAGAAAAAAAAGGAAAATCACACTTGGGAAAGGTAAACTTCTTCAAAGAACTCTCCACAGCAGGTTATCAATGGAATCTAATGGAACTTCCTAGGTAGAGCCATTGCTGAGTGAATTGCTGAAGGAACTAATTACTGAAGAGTAAAATTACAGCACACAGTGCTGAAGAGGTCTGAAGTTCTTGACACAGTTGGCCTGCTTGTTACTTAAATGAAAGAACTGGATAAGAAACTTCAAGTCAGTAAGGAGGACAAAGAGATGAAAAAGTATTTTCTTGAGACGAAGCAGAAGGTAACAACGTAAATCAAGAAATTAAAATCAAGCCTGGGCTAACTGCAAGTGGAAAATCAATTTGACTGGGCTACAAGGGTTCCTTCAAACATGGATATCAAAAAATTCCATGTGAATGAAATTGTGAACAGAAATAATTGAACATCACAAAACCATTCTGCAGAGATTCTTAGAAAGAAGTAAAACATTCTTAGCTTTATGTGTAAATATTGCTGGACAGCAATACGTTTAAGACAACTGATGCCTCCACTATAAATTCATACCTTATCATTAATACCATTAATAAGACTGGCAAAGCAGAGGAATTAAGTAACAGGTTGAAAGTATACATCGGAAATAACTTCAATAGCAAAAGTAATTTTCCTGGCACAATCACTACTTAGTCATCACAAAAATTAGTAGAGCTGAGGAAGGAGTACCTGATGCAAGGAAACCTTAAAAAATTGCAATCTGAAAAATAACATGGACAAAGATAAAAGCCAGGCCTCCGTATGGTAATCTAAATGTGTTTAGTATCTTATTAAAAACGTGATTAGAATATTTTTGTTATGATGAGAGTGTTTAATTAGGGAAAAGAAGAAGGATGGGTCTTTGTAGGGTATGGGATTCCAGAAGACTTTACCATCCCTTTGATATTCACAGCCATAGCCTCACTCTGCCCAGATGGGAGCCCTTCCAGACCTGTTTTGAAATCCTGGGTTGACCATAAACTCACCTTTTACCTGGTTGCCTCCACCAGGATTAGTCATTTGCTCAGACACCTTTGCACCAGTTGGGCATTAAACTTCTTTTGCTTAGGCCAGCACAAACCTACAGCGATCTTTCTTTACATCAGCATGAGACAGGAATGCAGAATTTAACACCAATTACAACTTGCTCTTCCTTTAGCTGTTGCCAAATAGCAAGGAATTATTTGTTGCTTCCTAGGTATCTTGGTGATTAATGAAGTTTAAGAAGGGCACCTTCACTAATAATATGTGCCTCACATTGATCATGTTTCCAGCAATCATTAGTATTCATTAACAGCAGTCAACTTCTTAATTCCTTTTTGCTTAAGTCCAAATTATTGCAAGTTATTTACAACACCCTGTAGGAAAGAACAAAGCTCTCACAAAATCTTAATGGCTTATTCCCAGATCCTCATATACCAGCACTTCTGGGAAATACATGCACGCTGCAAAAATATCCTGGCTGATAGTCCAGAGAATTAACTGCACATAAAACTCTCTGTACAGAGTAAGCAGAAGATAAACTTGCATCAGACACATGGCAGAAATACAAGATACAGGAAGGTAAAATAACTCACTTGTTCAGATCTGATTGTCTTCTATAAATCCAGCACTGCAGCCTTCTCCATCTCCAGGTGGTCTGGTGCAGTGCCTTGGATAACTACAGCATCAAACTATCATACAGTTTGTCTACACAACCTCTCCAGAAAGCTCCCAGGCCAGTTCCATACCAGGAGCTCTCTCAATGTGCCTATCAACTCACTCTTTGCTTCTTACAAACCAAACCTATTTTAGAATCGTAGGATCACAGAAGGTGCTGAGTGAGAAGGGACCCACCAGGATCATCCAGCCCAGCTCCTGTCCCTGCCCAGACCCCCAACAATCCCCCTGTGCATCCCTGGCAGTGCTGTCCAAAGGCTCCTGGAGCTCTGGCAGCCTCGGGGCCGTGCCCATTCCCTGGGGAGCCTGGGCAGTGCCAGCCCCCTCTGGGGAAGAACCTTTTCCTGATACCCAGCCTAACCTTGCTCTGCCCAACTCCAGCTGTTCCCTGGGACAGGGAGCAGAGATCAATTCCTGTCCCTCTGCTTCCCTTTTGAATTCCTTCAACTGGGAATTAAAACTATTTTTTTGCTCAAGCTGAGTGTCTCTTGCCTGTGACAGTAACTGGGAAAGATTTTCCCTCTCTTTATCTCACCCCAAAACTTTCTTATCCCAGTTTCTCCCCCTATTCAGCTGAGGAGCACAGGGTGAACAAGAAGTTGGGTGGGCATTTGTCTGGAATCTGCCCAAAGATTTCCAGCATTTCTTGTTCACAATGGTTCCATCCTATTATTTCAGACTACTTTGAGATATTCCTTCATCCCCCTAGGCAGGTTCTCCACTTTGCAATCTGCGTATAAAAAGTATTCCAAATAATATCCATGCATCCTTCTTATCACTTTTCTCTTTTGATTCAAATATTCAAATATTATAATGCAAAGCATCAGAGCTCTAAGATTTATGAATACATCGCCCATCTGGCAATGGTCTGAGGTTCCTTGCTGCAGTAGATGAGTAAATCTGAAATTATAATTCCTTCAAAGACCGTCAGGATGACATAAATTTGCTAAAATCTGTAACATTATGTGAAATGCACTAGAAACATTGCATGCCTCAAGATGCAATGTGTACATGCCCCATAACAGGAGTTCAGATATAGGAAAACAAGCTAAATCTATGACAATTTTTGCACTGAGGGACATAAGGAAAATATAATGCCATAAACACAGAGACTGCCTTTTGGAGAGTTAGTTTCTAATTCCTCTATTGGATTGAAATAAAACGGAAATATTGTAGTTCACAACTGTAAAACACAAATGTAAAAAGAAACCACAGACCTCAGGTCAGGAGAAATCTGTTGAAGAAGAAAAGAGCAGAGATTTCTGCTGTGTCACATTCAGGAGAGAATGTTTCTTTCTTCCGCAGGTGAACTTACTGTGCAATAGGAGAACAAAACAAAAGTACTGTCAGAGCTTTAAAAACCCAGTCTGCCGACACTCACCTTCCCTCGCCATTTGTGGTCTCGCATTTCTTGTGCCTGGTGGGGCACTCTGGAGGCCTCTCGCTCATGGTCTGAGCTGCCCGAGCAGCCCCAGGTGCACCCACACCCACAGAGGTCTGTGATGTGCTGTGATCCTCCAGCCGAGGAATTCATTGTCTCTCCCACTCCAGGCTCTCTTCTCTCCCTTCGCATCAGAGCAAGAACAGGAATGAGGAGAGCAAGGTTTGGGTGTAGACTTTGGCAGGAAAGGCTGAAAACCCTCCCACACTGTGGAGATCAGCCCTGCTAACACTGTCCTGAGCACTTTCTGCAGCAATGAGGGGCCAGGGACTCCAAAGCTGAGCTCTCTCCAGGATCCAAGCAAAGTCCTGTGCTGGGATATCATACAATTTCTGATGTAGAAATTTGATTTTGATGAACAGCTCTGTGACATAAAAAGAAATAACTGCCATTATCTTCCTGAAGAGCTAATTTGAAAGCCTGGCAGCTGATAAACACACCTCCAAGCAGCAGGTATTAATGAATGGCTTTTCCTCTCAACTTTTCAGGCCTGAGAAAAGAATGAGGAACTTCAGACTTGTCCATATGAATGACTGTGGAGATATTTGTCATCCACAGGCCCAGCTTCGTGCATGTGGATTCCCCTCTGTGGGTTGGCATGAGGCATTGCAGCCAAAAACCAATGCAGAGCTCAGTTCCACAGAAAACGGGGAGGCGCAATGAAAAACCTGACCCAGCCAAATGGCTGAGCAGCTAAGACATGCCTTTTCCACTGGATTTCTTTGTGGCAAAGAAACAGCTAAATAAGAAATGAAGCAGATTTTAGAGAAAGGCTTGAAAAATTAATGGAAATCTTCGTGATCAAGCCTGGAAGAGCCCGATGTGAAGCTGGCTGCATAGCTCTGATCAAACCAGAATAGTCAGGGAACTGTTTCACATCAATGCAGACATCTCTGAGAATACTTTTATAGTGACACCACTTCAGCACAGTTTATTAGACTTGTTAAGACACATTATAATAATATCTGACAAATAAGTAGGCTTGTATCTATTCCAAAATGAATCTATGTCTCATTATAGCAGATTCACATGCTGGTTTAAAAATAGGAGATTATGCAATAGACAAAATTACCATAAAGGTAAAGGAGCAAAATAAACCAAGCAGTAAAATAAATTGATTTTCAGGTGTTATAGCTCTTACACCTTCTCTGAACCCTGACAATACAAAACAACTCATGATGAAAGGAAAGAGATGAGCAATTCCACTTTACTTGTCCCATTGCTGGATTCCAAAACCTGGAGCGAATTAAGAGCTGTGAATTTATAGCAGAGAGCTTTAGTCTCACTACAACTTGAACACACAAAATAAAAACAAGGATTATTTAGTGCTGATATTGGGGAACTCCCGGCAGCACTGAACACTAAAACTCCACTGCTGCTCTTTCTTCAACATCCTGTTTTTTCTGGCTCAAACTTTAGCCAACTCTGTTGGCATTTCCTACGCTGGGTCTCTCTCTCTCTCTGGCTGAGCTTTTCTTTCTCATTTTTGATACTTTCCTCCTGCTCAGCCATTTCTGAGACTGGCAGTGGGAGAGAGGAATTTTGCACATGTAAAATAGTTCCCAGACTTTTTTGTTTTGAAGCCTGCTAGCATTTCCACACTTCCCACACATGTAAGCAGGCACTCAAAGAATAACAAGTGAAAGAATCTGTTCTCAGTGACTGAACTGAAGCCTCTCACAGCTCAAACTGTTGGATTTTACTGACCAAACTTTACAAGCATTGTGTCTCTGGAGGAAAGTGGATATTAAATTTATGTTCCAATGCCCTGGGCTCACTAAGCACGTCCTGCTCTTTGGTAGTAGAGAAGGGTTTAATGATAATTGCTGTTACGAGACAAAATCAGGTATTGGCATGAAAAGCTGAGATCTTTTGTCTCCTTGCACTCTGCTGGCGTTCTGACACCACTGAATCATAAGCTAAAGAAAGAAAGAAAAGGAGCAGTCTGAAGGTGCAAAGAATGTGCCAAAAAGCTGACTTGTTAAAGAAGAGGAGGTTTATGATAAGCAAAAAAAAAAACCCCAAACAAACCAGGGTTAGTTAGTATTTCTGAAGGATAAAGAGCTGGGAGGCAGAAACTACAAGGAGCTGAGTAAGAAAGCTCGGCTTTTGTAGTCAGTCCATTCTTGGCAGGGAACAATGTGTAGTCATAATGTACCTGCAAGAAGGGGCCAAATGCCAGGTATTTCTCAGCTTTTAGAGATATGTATAGTTTAGTGTCACTTTTATTTTGTATATATTTGGTGGAACATATGCGTGCTGAGAGCAAGTTCAGAAATGAAATTTCAGTTTCTCAGAAATTTTTTATTTTCATGAAAAATAACACTGAATCAGGACAACGACCCAAAACTCGGGAGCGTGTGCTTATTGCCAAATATGACATTTCTAGAACGAAATATCCACTTCAAGGTACCAAGCTACTTGCTAAAAATTAGAGCAGGACATCCAAGCAACTTTGGCAGCCCTTGATGGATATGGATAAAATATCTGTTATTTCCATGGCTATTCACCATTGACTAACACAGGAGATTTTTATTCTGACTGTGGAACTTAATTTCAGTCTGCACCTGCCACAACTCCTATCACAGCTCATTAGGGATCCCCCACAGTCAGGAAATCTGGAGAGCAGATGCCAAGCAAGTTGGCCTGCCTAGGGATCTAGTCTAGAAGCCATGGATTATGAAATCACATGGCAAGTGGTTCCAAATACATGACCTCAAGAAGTGTTGGGTGCTTGGCAACCCATCTGTATTCATCTAGAGCCAGATGAGCAATTTAAGAGAAAATGAAGTTTCATTATGAGCTCATAAAAATGGAAACCACTTACATGAAATGCTTCCAATCAGATAATATGAAAAATTGAACAAGTGAAAAAGTCACAAAATACAAGACCTGTTGCTACTGCAACAATCTGGTAAATAAATTCCAGAAAAAAATCTCATTTTCATGTTCTTCTCTATCGCTAGGTCATATCCTTATAAATTTCTGAAAACTCTTACCAAAGGAATACAAAGAGCAGTTTCCTCCTGTGGGAAAACACTCAATATTGTAATGGCAGCACTTACTGCAATTTATAGTTTGCTGCCAAGCTGCACAGTGCACTCAGAGCACATTGCTGCAATGCATACGGCATCAGCGCTACAGTTTTTAAAATCATACAAAAAGGGGATATTTAGTGAGAAGAAAACCTGATCCTCAACAATGCACAGTTGTTGGAGATGATAGAGAAAATCACACGATAGATTTCACACTAGGAGAAAATGCTTCAAATCAAATGCACTTTCTGGATGAAGGAGAACACGCGGAGCAAAGCCACACAGAGAATCTGTGACAACAGGGTACAATTACAGTTACAGCTGATCCAAACACCACTCTCCAAAAACAAACGTTTCTTAGAATTTCTTTGGGACTTCTGTGGCAACTTAAGGTGGCTTCTTTAATGAAGGAACTCTTACAACAATGGGAAAAACTCTGTGCCATAAAATTGAAAAACGCTTACTTCTCCTCTCCCATACAGCACACAGGCATTTTGATTACCACTCCACACTAAAAGGATGTTTCAATTTAAAGCTCTTCAAGGGGCTGCCAGAAATGCTCCTCTCAATGATAAGTCCATTGTACAAGACAAGTGAGAGCACTGCCTTCCTAAGGGCCAGGAAAGTGTATTATTGTGTTATTTACAGCCAAGTGATGAAACAAAAAGAAACATGGAAGATCTCAAAGAGAATCCAAGACCAGAAGCATTAGCAAGTAGTCTGAAAAAACACACAATGTTTTGGGCTTTTTCTCTCCCCCACCCCATTGGCCTTCATATACTCTGAAGTTCAAAAGTGATGGAAAACCTGATGGAAGACTCAAAGCTGTGATCAGCAGGTTAACCAGGAGGTAACTTGGTTCTGCAGGCTGTACAGTCACTGTTGGACCTTCTACCTCATAGATAGGAAAAACTGAGGATGAGGACATCCATGGCAGCCTTGGCCGCAAAGATCACACGATGGAGCTGAAGATCCTGAGAGAAGTGAGCAGAAAAAAAACCCAGCTAAATTAGAGCTCTGAACTTCAGGAAAGGAGATTTTAGCCTGTTCAGGGACCTTCTTGGAACATCAAAACATGAGACTGTCCTAAAGGGCAAAGAGGTGCAGGAAAGAAGCAGGTCCTGGCAGGGGGATGCATTTCAATGCAGGAAGGTTAAACCACAAACGGCTTTAGCAAATATCATGGACAAATCAAAGCCCAGGTGACTTAAGGGTGCCCAGAGAGCTTGTCTATGCATTGGGAGACCATTCCCTACCCTCTGAAACATTCCAGGAGCCACACGAGCTGCCCAGTGCACAGATCCTGAGCAATCTGCTTGGAAAAGCACCACTGCACATGAGGAGAGGAGCAGGTGATAGAGGCCTTCCAAAATAAATAATTTTAATCAAACCCAAGATATTTTGAAAAAAAAAAAAAAAA
>VYZR01093029.1:60203-75236 GCA_013400675.1 Oxylabes madagascariensis
ATGCTAATATAAGATTAAAGAAGAAAGCAGGGAAGAATTTAACAAGTAAATTCATACTTGAAATGCATTAAGAGGTGGTGATCTGTGTGTTCCCCTGTGGCAATCAAGCCTGGATATTCATAGAGCTCCCACTAACACCTTCTGCCTGTGCAAATTAATATTTTTAAAGTCATTGGGCAGACTGAAGAATTTTGGAGGTAAGGAACACATTCCTTTCCTCTGTAGAGTACTAGAGCATGGTGCCAGTAACACCAAAGTCATGGGTTTGATCCTCATAGTGCCACAGACTTTGGACTTGGCTTCAGGGATTCTCCTGGGTCCTTTCTGTGATTCTAATTCTGTGATTCTAATACCGACAAGATTTGATATTTAGGTAATACTAGAGATGTATACTCATGAAAGATCGGCCCCTCTCCAACACTTCTGTGCAGCTCCACGTGCCAGATCACTGCCTTTGTTGGCTGCAAGTATTCCACAAACAGAAGACAAGTCTCGTCTGTTTAGAAGACACTTTCCATAAAATTTCAGAATGGTGCTGCATATAAGCACCAAATATACTCCTGTTTCTGGAGAGAGGTTGCCATGGGGCTGAAATGCAAGAAACATGCACCACAGCTTAGAAAAATGACTGCAGGACAAGCCCCCTGTGTACTTGCTTTTATTTAATTATCCCAGTAAGTGGTAATGAATTCAACTATTATAAACCTCTCCTATAACAAGCAACAATGGATTAATTATCACAACAGCTATCAAAAATATTTTGCTATCAAATCAGAGAGATATTTCTGCTTCTCTTTCAATCATTTCTAGCACCAAAGACCAAACTCTCTTTTCTAAAAAGATAAAATAAATGTCAGACTTTTTTTACCATTCAACAAGACTACATGTAAAATATCATTGTTCAAAACTCTCTACTGGAAATCTATCTGGAATGGACAGATCATCAAGAAAAGGAAATTAAAAAAAAAAAAAAAAAGGCAAGCAGAAAAAATGTATACTTACACAACATTAATTTGTAGTGAGGAATAACCAGGTAAAACTCCTCACAGTTTTGTAGAGCATTTCACATGTGCATATGCACATGTTTTTCCCCACAAATAATCTGACATGTTTTTTATAAATTGTCAGGGAATGGCATCCTAATATCCTAGGTAAGGCTAGCCAGCTAACGGCACTGAATGCCTGAATTTCTTACTGGGGGTTTGCTTTAAGAGGAACAGATGGTTTCCATGTGCTCCCAATCAAATACTCTCAGCTGCTTATTTGATCATCCACACTAGGTTTTTTGATTTAAATAATTGAGCTTTAGCATTCTGTACTTTTTAAATCTGACCTGCTGCCTGCAGCTCTTTTGACTTGTGGCAATAGCTGTTGGCTGGTGGCCAGCAGCCTTTTCCTCAGACCCCAGCACGGTTAATTCAGCAGTGAATTAAAAACAGACACTCTGTATTCCTTAGGATAACATAGTCTAAATTCTGTTCTCCAAATAATCCCTATAGAGGCATACAAGCACAATTAATAATTCAACTATTAACCAAAAATGAAAGACTCGTTTAATCTCATTTAACACTGAGCAGTCTTACGACACATAAATGAGTGGCTTTAACCTAGTGTTTATTTAATTATTTAAAGAGCAAAGTCATTTAAAATACAAATGCATAATTTACAGGGAGACAAATAACATTTAAAATCTACCTTCTGTTTCTCTTGTCCACTTGTTTCAGAGCCAAGGCTTGTTGCAAAATCATTCTATTACAGTCTGCATCTTGGGTTATTTACTTGAAAACACAAATATGTATATTATTGAGTTCTTTAGCTGCTATTCATTGCAAACAGGCAGCACTTGTTCTTCTGAGTTTAGTTTGTTACTGCCACTGAAGTTGGATGTTTTAATGAGATAACTCTTGCCTGGCAAGTGCAAGGAAATAAACACACTAGACTTGTCTGGTTACTGAATGATGGAAATGTATGGTTTTAATTACCAACGCACAATTTGGCATATGCTCCCTTTTGGGAGAGTTCTTCAAATAAAAGTTTAAACATCAGGGTAACTGTTAGCAAAATGGAGGCTTAATTTAAACATTAATCTGCAAAGAAAAATAAAAAATTGGGAGCGTGACAATGTGCCTGGGAAAGAGCACAAGCACAAAAATGCATATACAGAAGTCTTAGTTCTTTATAAATATGTATTGATGCGTCTTCTGAAAATGAAAACACACATAACTGCAGTAAGGCATGCTGCTTAATGGTGGAATTGCCTACATAATTTGGAATATTACATTTATAAATTAAGTTTAAATTCTTTCTTAGTTTTCGGATTTGGTCCGTCAAGGTGAGGCCTAAGGAAATTTTGTGCTAGGTTGCTGACTGGCTATATACAGTTCCAACACCTTAAACCTCTGATGGCCAAATCAGGTCAATGAATTTGTCAGAACAGAATGAGGACTAGTGGGTTGTTTTTCTTCTGTGTGTATATATGTGCAGTGAACCAAACAAAGAAAGTTTAGGTAAGGATAATAAGGGTAATTAAGGTAAGGATAATAGATTTTGCTCCCATCCTCCCAGAGTTACAAGTGTATATCAGCAAAATATCTTCAGAGCCAAGAAAGGAAAGTAAAACAAAAAAAAATTAAGAGTAGTTAAATGCTTCCAAACACAGGAATGGTGCCCAGTGGACACCCTGGAAAATGGAAATGTGCAGGGGAGGAGAAGAACAGACAGTGAGAAGCAGTGGGTCAGACAGGAGATGGATGTGCTCCAACCCGCTGTGGTTCTGGGTTCTGACTGGCAGGGAGCAGCAGGTTCCAGCACATTCAACAGGAGCTTCTGCACGGGGAGGAGGAATAATAGTAAAAAGGGCAGTACTACCAGTGCTGCCAAAAGCAACAGCACAATCAAGGGAGAGGAGGAGGATTCCATATGCCAGAAGGATGGAGAGCCAGATTTGCAAAGATACTTCAGTACCTAACAAATGGTACCGAGCTCTTAGCTGCAAGACATGTTAACAGTTGATTATTCTCATTGATTACAAAGCTATAGAGTAGTTAAGTCTCTACACTTCTCAGCGACATAACAGGGTATTTTCAGTCACACAGGTTTTTCAGCTATTTTCCACCTACATTCATCTAGTACCTATGGGTTTGGGCAATATTCATCCAGTCCTGACCAGACCCTCAAATTTTCCAAAATGCTGCAATATTTAGATTTAGAACTGTTTACTCAGAAGGTATCCCAACAGTTTGTATATGAATAAAAAACCTCAGCTAGCACTGATTGAAAAATTCTTGCAGACTTCCCACGTTCGTCTGCCCGAGGTGCCTGCCTTTCAGTTTATTATTTGTTTTTATTTCCTGTTAATTATAAGCATAAAGTGAGAGGAATAGTTACTTAATACTATTGGAGTAAAGCTCTTAGATGTGTTGAAGTAGACTGGGAAAGCAAGTCCCTGCTCAAACTTATTTAGAGTAGGATGTTGGATGTCTTATCCCAAACCCTACTTCCCAGGCTAGGGAACATCGTAGGGCTACTCTCACCCAGTTTTACCATTTCAATTATTTCAGACTGTAAACAAACAAACAAACAAACCCCAAAACCCACAAACAAACAAACAAACCAGAATCCCAGAATGGTTTGGTTGGAAGGGACTTTGAAGCCCACCCAGTGCCACCCCAGCCATGGGCAGGGACACCTCCCACTGTCCCAGGCTGCTCCAAGCCCCAATGTCCACCCTGGCCTTGGGCACTGCCAGGGATCCAGGGGCAGCCACAGCTGCTCTGGGCACCCTGTGCCAGGGCCTGCCCACCCTGCCAGGGAATAATTCTGAGGGAAGGTAAATCACAGAAAGAATATTGAATAAAAATGAAAGGGAAAGAGTACAGCTGCTTACTGGAGAAACAAAAGCGGCCTGAAGGTTTCGGGGGGGTTATTTTTCAAGGTAATTAAAATATGTTGGTTATGTAAGAGGCTTCTCTTAACTTCAGAAGTGTGCATATGCTCAGAGTGCTCTGCAAAAGCGAAGCCTAACAATATGGAGAAAATAAACACCTTGATCATTACCAGATGGAATTTGTGTATTCGGCATTACTTAATTTCATAAATACTTAATCATAATTAAAGTCACTAGATAGCTTTTTAAAAGCAGTTAGTTGCTAAGATGATTGGCAGTTTTCCTTGCTGTTGACAGCACCTAATGATGCATTGCAGAATGGAAAGATACATTAAGAAATCCAAAAATACCTTCCCTGTACTCACTACACTAGATAATTCTGAGTTTTTCTTTCCACGGACATTTATTGGTATTTACCATGTGAAGAAGGCTGATGGATGTCAAAGGCTCTCCAAGGATCCTTTTCTGTTTATTTATTCAAAAGTTTCTTCAACGGATTTTTATGTTTGTTGTTTTTCCCCCTACTCTATGGGCTCAAGAAACACAATTAGTTTCATGGTACCAGCTGAATCACTTCAGAATTTCATCAATTTTTATCTGCCTTTAGATAAGAAACACAATTATTATGTTCAGCATTTAAACTCAAGCCTTGGCTTACAAAAAAGTATTAGGACATGAAAAAGTATCCTCATTTGTTCATGCAATAGGAAAAAAAAAATCTATAGAGGTACTGAAGGGACCAAAACCAGAGGATAAAAATGGGATCAGCCTCATATAAGAGAGTTTAGTAAACGTAAATTAGCTTCAAAATTAGATTTACACAGGTCACCACTCACACCTCTAGTAGCCACCCTGACCTGCAGCCAGTCCAGAGTACAAATACAGACTCCACCTTCCAAACTTTCCTTTTTGCTTCTCTTCCCAGTGTTTGTATACCTGGATCCTACAACACTGAGCATATTTACTTAACTTCAGGCAAACAAGAAAAGCTCCTTAGTGATGTGCTCTATTTAACTATTTTTTTAATTAATTCTAAACACAGAGGCTTTTGCTGTATTCAATTATTCGTATTTTGTGTGACAGACTAATCACAAACATTATCATTAATTCTGAATAAAAGAAAAAGGGAATATAATATTTTGCCTAAATTTCTACTTTATTTTTTTTTTCCTTCGGGTTGGCTGCATCAGTGGTACGTTTCCCCTACTTATGAAGGAAAGGAGAAAATAAAGAGTTTGCAAAGCTGACTACCAACTTTGATATTTTTCTGGGAATGTAATTGTTAATTCAAATGAGAAATTTAAGTTATGCATAATTTAGGACTTTTAGTCTGTACAAATACAGCATAGCTATAGAACAAAACAGTTACTACCTAAAAGTTTTAAGACCTAATTTGGCCTGGATTTGTAAAGGAATGTTTTGAGTTCTCTTAAAATTGAGTTTCCTGTTGCTCACAATACCTTCACACCACCACCACCAAGGCCAAGGGCTTAAAAATCAGGCTACTTTTAATTTTCAAAGCCTGCATGTAGAAGCCAGACTTTGAATGCTTTTTCCTATGGAAGAAATTCCTCCAGAAGTGGAGGAATTTTTAAGCTACAGAGCTTAAATATTTTTACACATTAAAAACTCAATAACAAGAACAACCATGAAAGTTCTTCACGAGAGGACTTTGGGTGCTGCACCCTGGATGGTTCCAATGGCCAGGATTCCTGGCTCCTCCTTCCTGCCCTTTTGGAACAGAGGAAGGACATTTGCATTCCTCCCGTCCTCAGGCCCCTCTGCCAAGCTCCATGGCCATTCCAAGGTTCTGGAGAGCGGCCTCACAGAGAATCATCCTTATGCATGAGCCCAGCAGGGCCCAGGGACTTTTGGATGTCCAGTTTAGGTGTTCCCTCACTTGATCCTGTCCCACCACAGCAAAGACTCCCTTGGGTTGCTGGGGCCTGGGGTCTCTGCGGGCCAGCCTTGCTGGTAAAGGCTGAGATGGAGATGTTTGATGGCTCAGCCTTCTCACACCCTGTGCCCCCAGGCCCCTGCCCCAGCGCAGCAGCAGGCTCAGGTTTTCCCTCCTACTTTCCCTCATATTCCTTTGGCTCCTGATGTATTTATGAAGGCTCTTCTCGTAGCCTTTGACAGCTCTCACCAGATTTGACTCCAAGTGGGCTCTGGCTTTCCTAACCCCACCCCTGAATGCTTCTCTATATTCCTCCCAGGAATAACTGTCTGCTTCTATCTTCCATATGCTCCCTTTCCGTGTTTGAATTTTGCCAGGAGCAGCGTGTTCATCCCTGCAGGCCTCCTGCCTGGGTGTCCTGTTCTTTGGCCAGGCTGTTTTTAGCTTGGAGGATGTTATCCTGAATATTGACCAGCTTTCCTGCAGCCCTGCTGCCACTAAGGCCCCATCGCTTCCTGCTGGGGGAATCCACAGTCCCTGGGAGCAGCATCCTGGAAAGATCAAAGCCTGGCTTTCCAAACTGAGCTTTGGGGTTTCTTATCTTCAGGAAGGAGCTGATTGTTTAGGTGTTGGGTTCCCCCTCACCCCCTAGCATGGGGGACAGACAGATCCTGCCTCTCTGCTGGATTTCCCAGCCCCCAGGGAGGGCAGCAGAACTGCAACCCCTCCTGGCAGCCCTCAAGATGAGACACAACCCTACACAGCCCAGGATGTTAGGATTGTTAGGATGGGCTGGTGCTTTGGTTAGCACTAAGTAAGCTCAGTCTACAGGCAGAACAGAGATGAGAAGCCTAAGAAGCTTCTAGAAGCCTAACGTGGGGGCTCAGGCTACAAACCAAGGGATGACTTCTGTCAGAAAATGCCCCACCAATGCCATCCCCTGCAAGGTGCCAAACCCCACTACACTGCCCAGAACAGCAGTGCACTCATGCACTGATGCACTTGCTGGCACATGGCTCATGCTCTGTCGCTTAAAAATACCCCAGCTGCTCTCTAAGGTGACTCCACTTTTCCTACTGCAATCTTTTAAATGATGCTGAAAGAGTCACACCTTGTTCTTAAAATAAACAAAGTATTTTGCTTTTTTTGTAACCTCTGACAGCACAAAGTAAAATGATTCATTAAATGAGTACTTTATGGTTATTTATGAGATGCTAACTAGGTGTGTGATGTGCTAATTATTAGGAAAGCACACATTTGGAACATATCCAGGTGTCTTTCCAAATCTTTTTCCCCAGGTGCAGCTGTTTTTCAATTTCTTTCTGTTTGAATGAACATTACAGCATATATACAACTTCTTCACTTAGTTTTCATTGTTTCATCAGAGCAAATTCAGAGCACCTGATCACCAGCCATTCTCCCTCACCTGGGCACTGCTTTTACTGAATCCACAAAACCATTTAAGCAAGAAAAAGAATCCCTACTGTATTTTTTGAAAATAAAACAGACAAGATACAAGACTAAGAGGCTGCTAATATTCAAAGCCTCTGTGAGGGCAATGAAGCAGATCTTTTAAAAGCTTCCAGGAGAAGAAAGGTTGAAGGACTCCCCAGATTCATCCCAGTCCAACTTAGGAAAACATTCCTTTCCTAATGCTGATCATTCAAGTCTGGATAATCAACAGAAGCATCTAAAAAGAAAACTGACCCCCTCCATGCTCTGTGCTGTCTCTAGGGCTGATGAAATTGTCCTGCTCTAAAGACACAGAACGAGGAGTGTGGGTTCTTGGAGCAGGAAGAGCCTGAGCTGAGTTCCAGAGGCAGAGCAGGCACCGTCACTGCCCAGGTGAGACCCCACCTGCAGAGCTGCCCCAGCCCTGGGCCAGCACAGCCAGGACCTGGAGCTGCTGCAGAGAGCCCAGAGGAGGCACCAGGATGATCCCAGGGATGGAGCAGCTCTGCTGGCAGGAAAGGCTGGCACAGCTGCCATTGTTCACCTGCACAGGAGAAGCTTTGGGCTGAGCTCAGTGGGGCCTTGCAGGGCCTGAAGGAGCTGCAGGGAAGATGGAGAGAGACAATTGCCAAGGGCTGGAGGGACAGGACCCAGGGAATGGCTGCCAGTGGCAGAGGGCAGGGCTGGGTGGGAGATTGGGCAGGAATTGTTCCCTGGCAGGGTGGGCAGGCCCTGGCACAGGGTGCCCAGAGCAGCTGTGGCTGCCCCTGGATCCCTGGCAGTGCCCAAGGCCAGGTTGGACATTGGGGCTTGGAGCAGCCTGGGACAGGGGGAGGTGTCCCTGCCCATGGCTGGGTAGCAAAGCCCATCGGTTTTGAAGTCCCTCCCAACCCAAACCACTCTGGGATTCTGTGGCTATGGCAAGCAAGGGAAACCCAAAGGAGTGAATCTTTTCCTGAAGTTAAATAACTGGGAAATTGTCACTACACTGGAATGCTCAGTTGGAGGAGATCAATACACACACCCCATTTCATGGACTATTTACTGGTCTGATCGTGTGATTGTATCAATGCTAAATGGAAATGTATTTCAAAAGGATTCACTTACATTGACATCACTGTCGCTGATTACACTGATGTGGTCATGCCTGGAAAGATGTTTAAGTAGCAGTAGAATTCAGAATTAATCAATTTTGACATATTTGACCGCAAAACCTGTGGCTCTACAGCACAGAACTGAGAAAAGAAAGAGAAGAGAAAGTACCACCAGGCAGTGATATTCTTTAACCCTGAATACAACATTTTCTAATCTCACCCCTAGCATTTTCCATAGTACTTTGTTAGGATTATTTCCACATTGAATTGGATGTCAAACCATTCAGCACAATTGTATCTTTGTGCTTCAAACAGTCACGAGCTAAGAACTGAGTTCCAGGCTTCAGCAAATGGAAGGATGGAAAAGGAAGATATTTTCCTGACAACAAATTTGAAGTTAAGACAATAGCAAATAACAGAAGGCAGCACATGTGTGCAGAACCATGGTATTACAGATAAAGCACAAAGCGTTTGGTGCACATCACATAATTAAGTTGAATATTTACATTTCCTAACATAAAAAAAAAATTTAAAATTATAGATTGCAAAGAAAAGGTTTATTCACCTTGCAGTAATGGGAAGAATAAAAGATTTTACTTTATATTCTGCTAAGTCTAAATCCCTGACCTTGTCACAGAACAATTATTTTATTTTTCAATTCTTAAGGATGCCTGCCTAATTTGAGGCTGGTTTTGATCTTTGTTTACAGCCTGCATTTTTGTGGATTTTAGCTAATTTAAGTTCTGTTCCACAGTCTGAGAAAATTATTGGAAGTACTTAGATTATGCTACAGGTGGCATGTAATAAGTTAAAAAATTAATGTCATTGCACTTTACCCTTTAAATTAAACAAAGGTTGGGGAAAAAACAGTTAAAGTTCAGACCAACAATAGAAGTTTGATGAAAACCTAAGCTTGTGATTGTAGAAATAAAAAATATTTCTAAAGCCTTGTACAAAAATGAGCATATTTTTTCTTATAAGCAGAATACATATTTGCTTGGTTTACAAAAATCACTAAAACAATGTTGAAGGCAACAAAGTATTCTAATACAGAAAATAAAAGAACATCAGCTTGTTGCTGGTATAGATAATTGTAGCCTCAAGTTACAGCTTTATTCAAATGCACATTATTTCCCCCCTCTCTCTCCTGTCCTACCCTGAAGATGTTAATGCATATTTCAGTGGCCATGACATTCCCCTTTTAGAACAGCCAGGTCAGCTGTTGCTTGATGAATTTATGTTTAATCTATAATTATCTATGCAGTCTGGAAAAGAAAACCAGGAAAGACCTAAGAGAAGAAGGGCTATGAGAAATTCTGGATGTTTTTTTCCCTAGAAAATACAGTATATTTGGATTTATTTTTATCAGTACTTTGCTAAACTTAAATATTTTTTTTTTCCATTTCATATCATTCATTCAAAATTCAAATCAAGCTCAGCATGAAACTATCCCTGATTTTGGTATTGTTTTGAAAACTGAAAATAAAGGGGCAAATGAAACTGTAGTCTAGGCTCAGGACGCTGGCCTGCCCCAAAGTTGCACAGGATCCCTTTACCTTCCTACCTGGTCCTGCAATGGTTTGTGCTGGTAATTTAATCCTAATGGGAAAAGCTCTGAGGTTTCAATAAGTGAGGCTCAGGTTCAGCACCCTTCTTTAAACGCTCAGAGAGTATCAAAGAACAATCAGCAATCAAGAGGAATAACAGAACAAGTCAAACCCAGAAATGAATGAGCTAAACCCCTTTCTCTGAAGCAGATGACCTCGGCTTGGGTTGGACCAATTCCCCTCTCCCTAGAGCTGTGGCTGCTCTTTATTCCCACCAGGAATGTCCCCGTGGAAGGTCCCCAGGCTGCTCCTGCCACGTCCCCACCCCACCACGATTTCTCCGTCGGTTCCGTGGTCACCTCCTCCCTCCTGCCAGGGGTGTGACAGACACAAGGCAGCTCAGGCAGGCCAGGTCCTTTTTTAACCAGAACACGGCCAGGAAAGCCTTGCCAGGTTTCCTAAAATCCAAATAACAATGGCTACAGCACCTGGCTCCAGTCTCTCCAAGGCTCTGATTATTCCACATGATGGAAACCACTGCAACTTCCATTCCTGAAAATGATCCTTTTAAACCTTGTAAAAGCGGTAAAGCCACAACGTTGTAGGCATTTTGATAGTGAAAAGAACAAAAAATTCCTAACAAAGCAGGGTATAGTCTAAAAAAATCTAGATATTTTACAGTCAATATGGTTTTAAGTATTCCAACAAAGAATTTATTTTAGTCTGTTGGCTTTGTTTGGTTGATATTTTTCTTTTTATTCTTTTTAACGCCCACTATTTGCCCTGTTGCTTTTGGGTTTATTTACAAAAAAAAACCAAAATTCAGCTGAACTAAAAATTTCCAATGGGCATTACATATAGTCTGAAAGATAAGTCATTAAAAATAAATTAATATAGAAGTTGATTTTAAGCCAGCGCAGATTTAAGTGACAGCTTAATATAATATATAGAAATGTTTTTAAAGAAGGTAATATATTCCTCATGTGTGAAGTCATTCTGGATCAAGACTGCAGTGAATTTCTAAACAAATAAAGGAACAAGATTAGAAAAAGTGCTTTAGAAGTATAAAGAAATTGTCTGAATTTCACCATATAAGTTGGTAATTGAGTTAGTTAAGCAAAAGAAAGAGCTCTAAAACACTTAAAAATCATTTCAGAACAGAAGCATTAAAAGTGTCTAAGGTGGGCAAGAATACCCATCTACAATCAAGTAGAATCTGATATTGTCTAATATCAGTGCAGTACAGTGGAAAAGGCTTATAGGTGACATAAAATCTTATTACAATTTTCCTCATTCTACTGGTAATTTTCATTAATATGAAAAATAAAAAGGCACATTACTATGACAGTGACATGATGTGAGCAATTTTATTGAAGTAGAAAGCTAAGAATGATAATATGCAATAATTATTTTATTGATGCACAGGAAATGAATTATTCATCGTTACAAAGTATCTGTGGATAATTCTAATTACTTGCTTTTAAAGTATATGAGATCCACAGAAAATACATTAACAACTTTGATTGAACACCTGCTATCCTGTGGAAGATAACAAGCACCAGATTCCAAACTTTTCTGACATTGACGTCAATGCCATTAGGGCTTCCAAGGGTGCATTACTAAAAGATCATGGAGGATTTTGTTCTATTCTGTCTTTCACTGGCCTGTGATAACGTCTGATAAAAGCAGGCTGACAGTAATAGCTCAAGTTCATCTCCTGTTCCACATTTTTAGTTCGTGGTTCACTTTGTATCTGTATTTTATCTAATGCATGGTTATTAATGAAGTCAAAGTCTGTATTATGAAGTGAACTCTGGGATAAACTTATTATTTAAATTCTCTAATCTGCATAACTCTCGGTGCTAGCATGTAGTAATATTTATTATTATTCTATGTATTCAGTTGATCTGCTAATTGTTTGATATGGCTGATCTTTGCAAGTACTTTATCTTTAGGTAGGTGGCTACAACTTGCAAATTTTAAATTCCTAAAGTTCAGATTCTGCCACTTCACTCTGAGCATTACCTTTAGACTAACAACAATCCAGTATTTCTACTACCAGCTGCTCAGCTGGAAGCTCAGGGTAATTAAAAAAGGAATAAAGTCCATTATAAACTTCAGGCACATGAGGTAAGGTGGAGTTCTTCACATCACTTGCTATAAAATCCTTTCCAAAAGTGTTGTGTACCATAAAACCCATTGCTTTTAAAATAGGCAGAAAGCTTATGGACTATTTCACTATCCTTTACCAAAACAAAATTAAATCTAGAGTGATTTGAATGGAATCCCTGCCTTTGAATCACTGCTTTTTCAAAGCAGCAGCAATAAATATTTCTTTGGGATAAAAAGCTCCCTTCTTTCCTGTTTTGCAAGACAAAATATGGGCTGTGCAACTTATTTCTGAAAAATACCCAAGAATATTTTAGTACTTATCTGGACATAGACTGATCTGACTTAAAGGGAAGATAATTACCTGTTGCCTTGGGGTTAATCAAGTTAATTACAGTATGAAACATACCACCATATGATACATTAATTTTTCAAGATTCCTTCCCTATGCATTCTGCTGAACTACAACACATATTCTGGAAGACACCACATAATTTTCCCCCCCACATTACCCTATAAAACTGTTTATTTCCTGGGTATATGTTCCACTACAGGACTGCACACTAAATAAAGTATCTCCTCATAAGTTTTCATAAAAGATGAAATAGAGTGGACATGTGCTAAGTTAAACTCTGCCATGCTTCCTTCACAATGTCTTTGGTCTCTTCTAACCCAAATAATTTACATTTCCAAGCATTCATTCCATTGTTAACTTCGTTTTGTCTGACTAAATATAGAACAGCTTTTGAAATTACTTAGAAATGTGTTTGCTAGGGCAGGTGCTCAAAATAAAGGAAATGTCAAGAGAAGCTGAAGTGTTGGAACTGAAGGTCAGCTGATTTTCCCTGTGTACATTTGTTAGGCTCAATAATGATTTACCCTTTTTCAATTGCTTAAATGTTTAATCAAGCAGATGCAACAGAATTATGAAACAAGAGTAAATACATCACAATCATTTTGACACAGACTTCATAAAATCAGAATGGCAGGTTTTGTTGGTTTGAATTGTTCCAAATCAATCTGGTGTTTGCAACTGCCAATTACATTCTTAAAAAATTTCCGTAGGTTTTCAGCTACTTACGAACAACTCCAGCTCCCCTTCTGCTGTAAGGATGCAAGACCCACAGAAGCAGCTTAAGAGGTAGAAAAATGGTTTCACTTTCCTTCCCAGTTCTGGTTTTCACTTGCCACAGAAATCGTGCCAGGGTGCAGTGTGATGGAAGGGATCGTTACACAGGAATTATTTCTCTCTAAGAAACAGATTAAGAACTTGATACATCCTAAAAACCATCAAACAGCCACCCAGATATGATTTTATCACTGTTGGATTTCAGCTGATAAAACAGTATTTGAAAAATTAGTCATCCTTTTACCAACCTGTGCACGTCATCTTCTACTAACACTGGTCTTTAAGAGGAGATTGATTAAAAAAAAAAAAAAAGGAAGAAGCACAAACAAAGAAACACCACCCACAGAAAATTTCGTTCCTATCTTTTAAGAACTTTTTTAGGAAAAGCTAAAAGGAATTCCCAATTTTACCCAAAGCAGATGGTGAGATACTCCCCTTTGCCATGACCTGTACCAAAAATCACATACCACTCTTCAAGGAGTTCATAAAATATCAAACATAGTTATGCTGGGAGGGGCCAGACAGTATAAAAAGAGGAACATTAAAAAATGTTTAAAAACCATCCTGATGGAAATAAGATGGAGCATCAAGGCACATAAGAGTAACTTCAAGGCATAAGATCTGTCAGTTCAGGGCTTTCTGCAAGATTAGGAGTTCATGTGTTGGTTGATGCTGTATTTGTTACTGATGTGTGATACACATCTGGAGAAGATCTCTGGTTGTTTTGATGAACTAATAACTGAAGAGAAAACACAGCTGCCCACACCAGAGCTGTAAGTTACAAGTCGTTATCTCAGCCACTTAAAATAACGTGCTGAATTTGGGAATTTGAGAGGATTAGGTACCTCACAGGGGGAAATTGCCAGAAAGGACATGAGAAGAAACTTGAAAGTACACAGAGCAAAGTGTTCAAAGGGAGAAAGAAACAAAGTGCATTGCTGCAAGAATTAAAACTTTTGATCATAACCTATTATGTGTACACAATAAAGTGAGATGGACGCAGGACACTGGGGGCTGTGCTACTAAAAGGATGGTGATTATTGGTTTGCTTTATATGCAGCAAAGGAAATGAAAGTGTAGAGCTTAGATATGACAATTAATCTCTAACGATTATTTGCTATGGGTTCCTCTAAGCGTAACTCATGTAACTCACTGAGATTTGTATTTCAATTGCACAAAATCTGAGAGAAGCCTTCCATAGCTGCCTACTCCAAAAAGTTTTAGCTGGCTGTTGGCTCTCAACTGTAGCTCTAAATCCTCTCTTACCTTCCGTGAAATTCTCACAGTTCAGTTAATCCAAAAATATAAACATTTACTCATTTATGAGCTTCAGAATCAAACAAGTTTCCAAATGTAATCTCTGAATATGACAGAGGAAACAGCATGTCTAGAAATGACTGATCAAAGCAACATTAAGAGCACAGCCTGTCCTTGAATTCACATTCAAATGCTTGGCTTGCCTTTAAACAAGATACACGTGTAAGATGTGAGGTACAGCGAGCACAGGGCTTGCAGTTCCCATCTAACTCATCCCCAGTTTGATTTGTGCAAATACACTTATTTATTATTAAAAAATGATGACTTATTTTCAAAGCCTTCATAGCTAAAATGAGAACGGAAATGTTGTCATCAGCAGAGACTAAGGTAAAGCCTAGCTAGAAAATGAAGAGCTGTATCACCTTCTATCGGTGAATAGAAAGTCAAGTCACAGCTGAATTGTAATTATTCCAAAAATGTGCAGCAATTTCATATGCCAAAGTTCAAAGGAAGTGGTGATGTACTTGGGAAATGGCGGAGTTGTCCTTAGAAAGGTAAATATGCAGATATTTTCATGTAAATAAATGTGCTGCACGAATAGACCTGCTAGTCAGAAAAATAATGACTAGGTGTTCTAATGAGACATGGCTGCCATTAGCTGA
>VYZR01093029.1:75305-88154 GCA_013400675.1 Oxylabes madagascariensis
CACCAGCAAAACCACTAATAACAGCAAAGCAGCTCAACCTTTCCTGGGACATTTTAAAAATGAAAAGATGACGTCTTAGGGAAGAACAACAAAAGGCAACAGCACCAACAGGCACATTCTTCTGACCACAGGCTGCCATGAAACTCATCTCCATGCAGTGAGCACAAAACAAATAAATGAGAAAAGAAAGGCAGCCAAAGTGAACTTATTTGTATTTGGGCTGTTGTAACTACTGCCATTTTTGAAGAGGCCAGAATTTTGTCATATGGGCTTTGTCATACCACGGCATAAATATTACTTCACTGTGGGATAAGAGGTATTTTCCTTTGGCTTACACTGGACAGAACTTTCCATATTCTTGGAATAGAAATCTAATTCTCCTACAAAAATACAGTTATTATAATATAAAAAATAATTCTATGGGACTGAGCATTGTGTCTGACCTTGTGCAATGCGCTCAATTAAGATGAATTGTGAAAAGTCATTCTCTGAGAGAAATCCATATCGACTCCTTCATGCTTACCTCCAAATAGCCCAGTGTTCTTCAACATGAAACATGATTTTTAATTGAGAGAAGCATATAAAAACATCTTTATACATTATAGACTCACTGCAAGAGGGTATAAATAAAGAGTCACGGTAGGATTCAGATTAATTTCTTTTTTAAAAAAGTCATATTCAGGCTAGAGAAAATTAACTGCCCTTTTTTTCCTGAAGGTTTATATCTGAATTAAAAATAGTAAAGAGAGAAGCTGATAAAGGAAACAGCAAGGACACATCTAATGTGGTCTGAACAACACTGAGAAGGAGCAAAGCCCATAGAGACCTTCTAAGATCGTTCAGCAAAATAGAATTTGAAGTAGGGGCAAGAACTGCTGCATTCAGGGAACCAGAACTTCATAGATGTCTTAGAAACAAATAATTCTCCAAAATGAGAAAGGCCTCACAGGAGAAATGAAGTGCAGAACCCTGAACCTGCCATTCTAGTCCTGTGACCAAACACGACAAAACTTTTGGCGCCTAACCAGGTCTAAAAACCCCAAACCACAGCAGCTTTTATGGTGAAATGCCCTGATAATTGCCTGAGCTCTTCACATTCAAATCTCCTACGAAAAGGTGTCAAATCAGCTCCCACTGACAGAAACTGTGAGCCAATAGTTTCTGCAGAATGTTACTGACTGACTGACATCAAACAGCCCTTTCCAGAGCAGCTTAATGCTCCTTTCATGATGTCTCCTCTCTGGATCAATAAAAACAACCAGGAAATCAGCACACCAATTCGACTGGGAAAACCTCTCTATAAAATTAATACAATTTGGATGAATGTTAAATTTAAAAAATATTTCAAATTCATAAATTTGTAAATAAAAACAAGGACAAAAACACCAGTAGTTTTTATGCTTTTCCTTCTTGCATTAAAACATGCAAATTACAGACATGGCAATACTTCCCCACATGTTCTTTTACATTCTCCAAGGTGCCAGCGGAAATTAAAATCCCATGGAAAGAAAAAAATCCCTGCGAGCTCCAGCTTTTATTTATGTTGGAGATATTTTATATGACTATGTATATGTATTATTCATATATACATTAAAATATCTGAAAGGGAAAGAGTATTTTTCAAAATTTGAACTGTATTTCATTCTGAAATGTGCACAGTTACCTTAATTTTGAGAACTTAGGAAAATCCAATTTATATAAGCAGATTTAGAAGCCTTTTCTGCAATTGCTTCCCCTGAAGGTTTTTTTGATCTCTCTCTCTTTTACTGAAAGCATTGCCAATGACTTTTTTTCTGAAATATTTGAAAGAGGCAAGATTATCAAATGCACATGAGGTGGAAACATATTATTTTAAATAAAATAAGACTTATTACCACAAAATGAAGAGATAGGCTAAGCGTCTTCTTCAAGATCAGCACCAAGGCAACTTTTGAATGGCTGTAGTTGCTGCTTTTCAAATTGTGTGTTCTTTTGAAACTAGAAATAGAAAATATAACTCTAAATACCTGGACACTGGTCATGTGCAACACATGCCTGAGGCTGAGCTTACCGTTTCAGATATTTTATTTTTTAATATATTCGGTTATTCCAGGGACTACCTCCTCTTTCACAGGAACTAGAGAAAGCTAACATGTTGAATCAGAAACAGCAAGGATTTTTTTATTTATTTTTTGCTACCCCAAATCCCCTCTATTTATGGATATGGGTTCCCATAAAGAAGGCAGCAATAAGCTCTCTTCCCCTTTCAAAACCACGGTTACCGAGTCAAAAGACACATATTTTTCAGAATCTATAAATTTGTATTCTAAAATGTCAAAAATTACTTAGTTGTATTCCTACTTGCCATATAAAACCAGGGTCACTCTGAAACGATTTACAGCCTTTGCAAGTAATACCACTGGAAAATGTCACATCATAAGCATGATGGATTATTTTGTTTAAAAGATGGTACTGAGAATTACCACAAGTCTGGTAGTTTTTTATCTAGCAATACTTCCTTTCTTTCAGCAGCAATTATAACAGAAATTGGAAAACCATGGAACTTTTCTGTATTCTCTGTGTACAGCGCATGAATTTCTATTCATCAAACTTATACTTTGTTAGATAGTTTGAATACTTGATAGAATTTGTGATGCCAGTAAAATATCAATTTTTTAGTTAAGAATAAAAGATAATCATTTTTATATATAATTTTATATAATTATAAAAGAACAGCTAAAGAACAGCTTTTCATCATAAAAAATCTTTAATATCAATCTTAAAAATCAGCAGACAGCTTATCAATATTCTCACTGAATTTCATTCAGTTTCAGTAATTCTCAACTAAATCTCAATTAAACCCAATTTCTTCACATTAATTAAATTATTTCTGCTCTCTATCAATAACCTTTGTTAATTTCAATTACTTTCAATATACCTTCAATTAAATCCTTTTGCCTCTAATTCATTTCCATAAATTTGTTTTCCTTTAACTCATTTGATGGCTTTAAAACCAATCCCGCATATACAATGTCTGCCAGGTTTTTCTCTTGAAATATCATGTATATATACCAAGTCACAGAAAAAGTAATAACAAGGGTGTATATTTTGGAAGAAATTAATGAATTAGAAGGCTTATATAAATTTGACCGTTTCCAATTGCCTATGGAGTTAATTGTGAGTGATAAAACAGTGAAAGCTCTTGGCTTTTCCATCTCTCTAGAGGAATGTAAGCATCAATGGTTTTTCAGTTATCCAGATATTTTCCAGGTTACCCTCTCCTGATTTGAAAGTCTTTCAAAGATACCTCAAAGACTGTATTTAGGGATCCACCAACAGAAAGAAACTCCCAAGTGCCAGATGGCAGAATTCAAAGCAGGTGTGCACACCCTGGGTCTCTGAAGGGCTCAGGGAACCAGCTGTACTTCCAGGGAAACTGTTCTGATATCACCTGAATGAGGCTCTGATCACTTGGAATTTGGAGTTTCAAACTCAGTTTAAATCTTTATTCCTTCACTAGCTTGAACTTCTCTCTGAAGCAGAAGACAGAGTTAAATAACACCAGTGACCATCAGCTCAGCCCTTTCAGAACCAGATCCACAGCCAGGAAAGAGCTGTGTGTGGGTGGTCCTGATCCTTCTCTTCTTCCTCTCTACCCAGCTGTTGAGTCCAAAGCTTTTTAGAGGTGCAAGTTACACTCTGTCTGCTCTCAGCTGTGAGATTCCTGAGCTGCTCAAGCCAGAACCATCACCAAACCCCAGGCAGACAAGAGGTTGCTGCTTGGTCTTGCTCCCACCTCACGGAGGTGAAGCACATTCCACAGCCACATTCCCACTGGATGAGCCAGGCTGCAGTTCAGGTGAGAACATCAATATTCCCACCTCCTGTAGGTCACGTTCCCAGGCTTCACCAGGCAGTGGCCCTTACCACTGAATTTTGCAGAATCCTGTGAAAACTGCGCTAATCTGCCCAAAAAAGAGATACTGTTTCTTAGTAAAGCTTGCAGAAAGTCCTCCTGAAGGTGGTTTATCCCCTTTGAGTCACTGAGGGAAATACATACATACAACCCTAAAACCCAGGGTAAGTCAATACTTATAAATGTATTTTTCTTTCAAAAAATACACTTTGAGCCCCTATTTTCCTGTGCTTGGGTCAAGTCCCCCTCTCAGTCTTTCTTTCAAATGTCTGAAAAATCCTTTCAGACTTACAGAATCTATCAAATGCTCTTAAAGCCTTACATTCCTATAATAAAGCAATAACAGAAAAATAAATACACTGAGCTTCTAGGAAAAGGTGTTAATTTTCAAAGAGAATGTGTGTGTTTTAAGGCCATTCCTGAAATAATCCCCCGGATTTCCCCTCATTAGAGAGCATTCCATAAGCACTCTCTCTACCCAGTTGCTGATAATTAGACCATGAGGGATTCTTTCCAGCCTGGGTTGGATGAGGACCTGAGTGCCCTCAGGCCAAACTCCTTCTTGAATGGAGGCAAGTGAAACAAAGCTTGGCAGGTTTGGGTTCTTTAAGCAATTTTTAAGGCTTCTTTTGTTCAATATGAGAATTGGGTTTGTTTTCTTTCAATCTCTCAGGGGTTTAATATAGGATGGTAACCTGACTCTAAGTATTGTGAACCAGGAAAGAAAAAGAAAAAAAAAAAAAGTATTCAATGGGGTTCTTTATATTTTTTGTTCTACATATTTTCCTCAGTTAATCTAAAAAAAAAAAGAAAAAAAAAAAAGAGAAAAAAAAAAGAAAAAAAGAAAAGAAACACCAATAAAAAGAAACTAACAAAAAAAGTCTGGACAAAAAACATTCCCCATGCATTCAGAATATTTCTGTGTAATATTCATCTCTTTTCTCCACTAAAGTTCTTACTAGGACTTTCCCAAAGCAGTAATTTGCCATTAAATTTATTCAACACCTACAGCCAAGCCAGAAGTATGTAAGAAAAAAAAAAACAAAAACTACAACAGATTACTTACTCTCTGCTGTATGATGATCTTCTGAAGTAGGCACTAGTAAATCAGTAATCTATAGCTTATAAATTGTCAAAAACATTTTTTTTTCTCTTAAACTGCCACCGAGAGGTAGACAAGGTCTATATGACCTAGACTTTTGAAAATCCCACGGAATGTTCACTCATTCTCAGAAGAAAATTCTTGAGTTCTGAGGAAGTGCTATAAAAGAAAATAAAAGGAGAAAAAAATCAAATGGTAACGACTTAAATGCACTACAATTTAAGACCTAAAACTCCTTTAAATCTTCACTTGAATTTCTCAACACATGTAAGATAATAAAAACTATAAATAGAATCACAGACCCAGTGAAGTTGGAGAAGTCCTCCCAGCCCAGGGAGTCCCGGCTGTGGCCGATGCCCACCTTGTCCCCAGCCCAGAGCACTCAGTGCCACCTCCAGCCCTTCCTGGGACACCTCCAGGGATGGGCACTGCAAAGCTCCCTGGGCAGCCCCTGCCAAGGCCTGAGCACCCTTTCCATGCAGCAATTGCTGCTGCTGGCCAAGCTGAGCCTCCCCTGGCCCAGCCTGAGGCCGTTCCCTCTCCTGCTGTCCCTGTTCCCTGGAGCAGAGCCCGACCCCCCGGCTGTCCCCTCCTGGCAGGGAGTTGTGCAGAGCCACCAGGGCCCCCCTGAGCCTCCTTTTCTCCAGGCTGAGCCCCTTTCCCAGCTCCCTCAGCCTCTCCTCCTATGACTTACAAAAGGAATAAATTTCCCCCCTTTCCTACCAGATACAGGCTCTAAATAGAGTTCAGGTTTAAATGAGATGCAACTTCAAAATGGAACATTTTTGATAAAATTAGCATCTCTCTCAAGCTATTTGGCACAGAAATCACATATGCCAAAGATATAAAAAAGTACACTTACACTGCCTGTAACAGCCATGCACTGTTTTCTTCCTCTAAGAGGCATTAAGCTTAACAGAAGAATTCAAACTCCAGTCTCTATTCTCTTCTCCCTTTTCCTCCTTGTCCAAACCTCCTAACGATAATACAGCAATTACTTGTTCTATCCCCACTGCAATGTACTTCAGATTTTGTCAGCATTTTCCACTTAAATGTGGCATTATTCTTTCCAGTCCTACTTTGAGGTTTCTGAGTAGTTTGAAAGTGTCTTCCCAATAGAAATATCTTTGTAAGTATGTCCATTTCTGAATGCTTATGATTAAGGAGATAATGTTGCAGGCAACTAGCAGAGCACATCTTGTAATTAAAAGCAATTCTTTTAGGGCTGATGCATCATTCTGCCAAACTCAATACCTTGGCACTTCTGTGTCTTCTTCCTACATTCAAATGCAGTTTTGTCCCAGCACCATCACAGTATTTGTTGTACAGTGTGTGTGAGAAAGCTTTTTGAACTTCATACAGGGGGTTTTAAACTGCTACAATTTTCCCAAATTTTGTTATCTCTACCATAAGCAGAACACACTTGAATTTCGAGGACACAGTCTATTTAAGGAAAATTGTTTTTCTGCTAATCATGTCTTATTCTACCTTCTCAAAGTAACTGTGGTCTCTTCAGAATACTTGTCAAGGCACACAAAAAGCTGTAGGTTTATACACGCCTGGAATTGTCAGGACAGTGGCTTAAAACACGAGCACGATACCCCCAGAAGTCATCTTTGTGCCTGATAGCTGAACAGTTCAAATATTTTCCATTACCAGAAAAAATGAATTTATATTGATCTTCATCCTCTCTAGAGCATCCTTTGGAAAAATGATATATATGTATAGATGAGGCACTGTTCACTTCAGTACCATAACGATTGGCTCCAAGTGAAAAATGAGGACAGCAACTCATTAAACAGCACACATGGGGCAGTGCCTTTGTTTCCTTTACATGGCTTTTTTGCCAGGGCAAATGTTCTTATTTAAAACTTCCTCACCAAAAGCACCTGTATTTACATTACAGCACAAGGAGGTTTTAGCCTGCAACCAAAAAACCCCAACCACCAACCCAAAAAGCAGGGGGAGAGAAGGGGAAGTTCAAGAGACGGTGCACAGTCCTTGCTCCTCTTGTTGTAAATGGCATAAATTGCTAGCCAATTTTATGGAACACAATCTATTATAATTTCTTATTTCTCTAGAATCATTGTATTTTGCTTTCTAACATTGCTTTATAAACATTGATGAAAAAAGCTAAATTATCTCCATAAGTCAATCAGATGGGGTTTTGCAATTAAAAACAACAAACAACAACAAAACAATCACAAGCGACGATCCACATACATGCTCAAGGAACAAAGCCCAGGAGTTTCTCACAGAACATCAAATGGGTTTGGGGTTGAAGGGACCTTTAAGATCATCTTGTTCCACCCCCTGCCGTGGGCTTCCACTACCCAAGGTTGCTCCAAGTGGAAGTGTCCAAGGCCAGGTGGGACAGGGAAGGTGTCCCTGTCCACGGCAGGGGTGGAACAGGATAATCATAAAGCTCCCTGCCTACCCAAGACGTGGTGAAAATTCAGAGGCTGAGCACGACTTCCTCATCTGATTGGAAAGTGGAAGATCTTACTACCTGAACGATTAAAGCCCAGTAATTAATTATCTTTATGAAAGAAATCTTGTGGAGAAATTCAAGAGGTACAAAACAGTAGGAAAACCAGCACAAGAAATACTTTTTTTTTTTTGGTGAGCCACAAGACCCCTATTTCATTTTCAAAATTCTCTGCATCCAAGTGGAGACAGCATCACAAATCATCTCTCATGGAAAGGGTGATATTTCTGTATTCCAGCCCAAAAACTGCAACAGAGGAGCAACAAAAACAGGTGATGTTAAATTACTCCATAGTGACTCTTCTCTAAAGAATTTCCAACAGGCAGATTCATCAAAAATACCTGGAGTAGGGAAAAATCTAAACACTTCTGACTGATTATCCGTACACCAGGATATAAGGATATACCCTGAAGTTGGGAGTGCTGGCTTCACTTCCATAACTAAGAACAGGAGTTTTGATTGGTCTGAGTCAAGGAGGGAATAGAGGTTTCCTATCAATATTTTCCCTTCTGGGCTTTTTTAGGAACAAAAAAAAAAAGCCTACTTTACTATAGCTGAGTCCTCTGTTTTGCATCCAGTAAAATGTTCTCTACTCTGGATCAGCAAAGGAAGCTGCATTAAATAAAAGGATTCCTGTTTGCTTTGTGCAGGAAGATGTTTCTCAGGTTTGTAGATAACCAGAAAATTCCTCAGAGGTCCAATCCTACAGACACAGCATCACTAATTTCAGAAGCAGCTGAACACTTAGAGACATCACTGTCACTGTCAGGAGTGCTAAACCTGACAAATCCATTTGTATTTAATGCCATCAGAGACACATTTCCAAAGGTGAGAGGGAGACCCCAAACAGGCAGCACTGCTCTCTCACTGCAGCAGCCCCAGAAGGCTCAAAACAAAGTGGAGGAATTCATGAGGAGCCTCTGTGGGGTTAAGAAGGTGAAAGAAGTTCTGTGCAGAGAGGTCTTGTGTAGCCCTGGTGTTTAAGCCTGAGATGTTTTGGTTACTGGAAATTCTTTTCCCAGGTGATTTTCTGTAAACAAGAGAAATGCTTTTGTAACTGTACCTATGTTATCCATTCTTTCTCACAGGAGAGGTTTCTTGATGAACATCTATTTTAACCAATGTGATTAAAGAAGTTTGCCTTTGTTTCACCAATCAAATTAGTCTGTGCAAAAGAGTATTAAAAAAAGTCACATCTCAAAAATAAAAAGTCATTTTTATAGCCTTCTAATTGAAAGTCTGTGTCGTTGTTTAGTATACAACAACAATAGTCTTGGACTAAAAGCTACAAACTGCAGCTTTGCAAGCAGTAAAAGGTGGGATTTCCATGTCAGTGTTTGGTTTCTTATCAATCATGAGCTCCAAAGTCAGTGGGGCTCTGAACTACGTGATGTGACAAAATACCATGTGACAGGGAGATTTTAAAGGAGAACCTGCTAATTTGAACCAGTAATTGCCACAATTCACACAGCTCCCTTACTTATATACTGAATTTTCCAAGCTGGATTTGTGACATATTTTTAACAGGATTAAATGTCAACTTCAACGGAGCAATTAGCATTTTAAAAAATATTTCTCATCAACAGAGTACTATTTATCACCTGGCAGGTAATAATTTCTTATTCCTACCTTTAGTACTGTGGAATATTTTCTCTCAAATAATATATTCAATCAAAAGAACACAATATTTTATGCTAATGTAATCTTTGTACAGCTTTAGCTAAAATCTCAAGTGCTGATAATTACAAAGAAGTCTGTGATGGGATTCCAGAAAACTGGCATTTTATTTATTTATTTTTAGGGGGACAAAAATACAACAAATTTTTGAACAATGTTGAGTAGCACAAACTGTTATCTTTGTATGTCTTGTATTTCTCGCTGAGATATTGGAAATAGCTCTGGAAAAGAGCAGACAACACAGTGCAAAGCTTCTGGAGAACTGTGTCATCTACGTACAAACACTGCACATTCCTTTGGAAAGGTGACACAAACATTTCCATCTGTTAGCTTTTAAATTTAAAATTTAAAAAAAATTGGGCCAGGTTCTATATAAAGTAGCATCCTGGTACCATGTAGAAATACTGTAGGATGACAAAAGTTACTCTGTGAAAATGAATATAAATTTTTGGATGGTCTGCTGGGCACCACCACAATGAGTCCATAACTGGAGATTTTGAGTGGAGGCATCATCTTCAGAAAGAACATGGGAAAAGTAATTACTGGAAGATGAATGGATGCATTTAACAGATTATTTATTAGAATCCCAGAGTGGTTTGGGTTGGGAGGGACATTAATCTCATCCCCCCCCAGCCACGGGCAGGGACACCTCCCACTGTCCCAGGCTGCTCCAAGCCCCAGTGTCCAACCTGGCCTTGGGCACTGCCAGGGATCCAGGGGCAGCCACAGCTGCTCTGGGCACCCTGTGCCAGGGCCTGCCCACCCTGCCAGGGAACAATTCCTGCCCAATCTCCCACCCAGCCCTGCCCTCTGCCACTGGCAGCCATTCCCCCAGTTGTGATTTTGCGTATTTACATTTCAATGCTTGGACCTAAACACCAAGCCTTGCTTCAAGGTTTCCAGGTGTCAGCCTAATATAGAAAGGAAACTGCCCATTTCTCCTTGTTTGTTTACTGCTTCAGATGTTTTTCTTACACCTAAATGGTTTTGTTCCTAGAAATTTCATAAGGGATTCCAGGGGCTCAAGCTCCTGCACAGCTTAACTACTTTTATTGCCAGTACCAGCCGACGGAGATAGTGAAAACATTGAAATTTTTCATTTTTGGGTGTGTAATTGGCTTGAACCATTTTTAAAGCTAACAAAATATTGAAAATCCTCAACACTACTGTACAGTCTCAGCTCTATTTTGCAGAAAAGTGCACAGTATCTTTCCATTCTTTGGGTAATGCACCAATATTAGCATGTATGAGAAAGTTCCATGCAGTACATGATCATTTCTAATCCCTCACATCTTCAGCTTTCTCACAGTTAATACCCATACTGTTTGTTTCGATATTAATGACATTATATTTCAGGCAGGATTAAGCAGCACATTAAAAATAAATAAATAAAAATCAATAAAATCAGAGGAACCAGAAGGAAGAGGTTTCTTAAGCTCTTTTAGCTGCTTAGAAATAAATCATAAAATGTCAAGCTAGAAAAACTGGCTCAGATAAGTATGATTTTTCCTGAATTAGTTCCCTAAGCTTTTATCCTTGCTGAACACTTTCAAGTCAATCCTAAAGGCTGTGCTTACCTTAATATTAAACAGTTGTGCTACAACACGTGTGAAATATGGGATGTATGAGCTGTTCTCAAAGTGAAAGAGTTTGTCTCTCTTTCTTTAAATAAGGAAAATATCAGATTTGTTTTGCATCAGAAGGAACAGCAAAGCCATTAGGAATATTTTTAGGTATTTCTCTTCCATTTAGCTGCGGGCTTCCACTGGTGTTATCTTCCATTATATTCATTATATGCTGCAAAACTTGGTATCTTAAATCTTGCAGCTATTTAATTTCATATATTCAAGTTTTAACAATAATGTGGTTATGTCTGTTAGCAATTACACTGTCATAATTATATCATCATATTTTCAAGTGTTCAAGGCTTTAAAAATTTTAAACAAGCTGTTATTTCAGATTCCACAGGGCTTTCATTCTTTTTCTGTGACCTTTGAGAAATCCTGTTAATATTTAGTCGTACACTATATATGGAAGTAAAGAGAGTATATAATTTAGATAATGTATCCTTAATACTGGATCCAATACCCAGAATGTATGAAAGGAAGTGTTTTAAGGAAATATTTAAAACCTAAAGTTATGTAAAATTGAAATTCTAAGCCTGAAAATAACACTTTATGAACCTTTTCTTCAGCATGGCAATGAGAAAATGATACATTCAGAATAAAAAAAAAGAAATGTTAATGTATATATATATTTTTAGATGGCTACAATATTCATGATATAAACAAGACACAAATTCCACAAATTTTGTATTCAGCTAGAATTTTGGCTACACGCCTCAAGTTTAAAAGTTTCCTTTACTCTCCTCCTCCTCCCAGACAAATGTCAGCATCTTAGAACCCCCTCCCACACCTGACTTTAACTATGCTCTTGTTCCCAAACCTGCAAGATTTTCCAGCGAGGTGGATCGCTCAGAATGTTGTCAGGGAGCCCTTGATCGTGGCCTTAGTAGGTAAGACATGATTCTATCAGCACTGAGAGATGTTCTTCCCTCTCAGGNCAGGTTTGCAGGGTTGTGCCCCTGCCTGCAAGCAAGTGGGTGCAGCACTGAGGTCAAGATGGTGCTACTGCCTCCCAAAGATCTGCCTCACCTCCTCCTGCTGTGCAAGATGAGACGACCATTTGTCAGGCAAGTCTATCTGGGCAGAAGGAAATACCTGTAAAAAAATCTGACCTCTGTGTGTGCCTTGAAACTTAAACAAAAAATGATTCTTATGTGTGTATCTTACACACAAAATTAACCAGAAACTAGCTACAAAGGACTTCTTTCATCAGTATCATTTAAAAAAAAAAGAATAATGTTAAAAATTACAACAGGATTAATATTAAAATCCACTCCAGTGCAAGTATAGAGTGAAGGGATGGGCATCGTCTTAAGCTGGCCCAGGGGAGGCTCAGCTTGGCCAGCAGCAGCAATTTCTGCATGGAAAGGGTGCTCAGGCCTTGGCAGGGGCTGCCCAGGGAGCTTTGCAGTGCCCATCCCTGGAGGTGTCCCAGGAGGGGCTGGAGGTGGCACTGAGTGCTCTGGGCTGGGGACAAGGTGGGCATTGAGCTGGGACTCCATGGTCTCAGAAGTGTTTTCCAGCCTCAAAGATTCTGGGATTCTATAAATAGATTTGTAGTNTATATATATTTTTAGATGGCTACAATATTCATGATATAAACAAGACACAAATTCCACAAATTTTGTATTCAGCTAGAATTTTGGCTACACGCCTCAAGTTTAAAAGTTTCCTTTACTCTCCTCCTCCTCCCAGACAAATGTCAGCATCTTAGAACCCCCTCCCACACCTGACTTTAACTATGCTCTTGTTCCCAAACCTGCAAGATTTTCCAGCGAGGTGGATCGCTCAGAATGTTGTCAGGGAGCCCTTGATCGTGGCCTTAGTAGGTAAGACATGATTCTATCAGCACTGAGAGATGTTCTTCCCTCTCAGGAAATGGCCACCAAGGATGAAAGTTGCTACCCGCATATCAAGAAGATAAATTTGCATTTGAAGCTCTCCCTCCATTCCCCAGGATCCCCATCACTGAGGAGCACTTTGTGCAGTGTGAGCAGCCCAGCACGAACAGGGGTTTGCAGGGACGTTCATCCCTCCTGCAGGAACAGGGGTTTACAGGGAT
>VYZR01093031.1:0-15430 GCA_013400675.1 Oxylabes madagascariensis
GGGCATTTAATTGCTGTTAGCCCCAGATATCATTGAGCCGGACTTGTATCCCTTCAAAATTTGGCTGGGTTTTGGATGCCAAATAAGAAATGCTTTTGTGATCAAAACAAAGGAAATAAAGCAGAAGCAGCAGAATCTGGACTGTGCAATTAAAAACAAATAAAAAGAGAGGGAACTTGTCATCCACAATCAAGGCTTATTCATGATGCATCTCACATCTCTGCTCCTACCCATGGCCTCTGCTCTCAGGAGCTGATTGTTTTTGTATCAATTTTTTAACTGTGCCAAGGACTGAGTTACCTGAGAGCTCCCAGGCACTGCTGACAGGATCACTGCTGGAAAATAACAGCGCTCAGACAGTTGAAACAAATATTATGGGTAGGCTTGCTGTTAATGATTAATAAATAAAAGTACTTTGATGTCTTTCACCTTATAAAGACGGGGTGAGAGTTCCTTTAGTTCGTCATTGCCATGTGCTTTACATATAAAATATATCTCCTTTCTATCCTTAGGAAAACTACATTGCTTTTCCACTACTTTATGGTAAAATAGGACATTTAATGCAGAGTTATTAATTAAGAACTTAATGCAGGTCTCAGGCCGTGTTCGCAACCCAATGAGAAATGTCTCTAACTGAATAAAAAACAACCTCACAAGTTAAACTTCCAACGGGGAACTGAGTTTTTTTTTATGGAAAACAAAACTCCTTTCAGGTTCTCACATTTGACAGCGAACTACATTAATCTCAGTTTGGAAAAACCATAAAGGGAACATAAATATCTTCCGTTTTAGTAGCGTGCCTCGGGGGGTTGACAACTTAAACACCACCAGATAATTTCAGTCGTCTTGATCACAACTTTAGTGCCAGTTCTGTAGGCACTGTTTACACATTTCCCAGAGTTAAAAAGAAAAGTACTTCGGGTACTTCCTGCCTTTTTTAGGTTTCCTCTAAGTCTTGGGGTTCTCCAAGGATTAGGAACCCTCCATGGGCAGGGTTCAGGGACTGACAGGGACTGCCCTGGAGAGAAGTGATGCTCCTGCTGGGACTCTGCATGGAGTGAGAGAAGGGAAACGCTGCCCAGGGCCACTCCAGCCTCCTCCTGGCAGCTGCTGCCACTTTGCCCCTCCAGCCCTTGGCACCGGGGTCATTGGAGAGCTTCCAGCTCTCTGCTGCCCGTGCTGATGGAACCTCAGCCTTAAACTGCTTCTCTAGCAAATAAACGCTGATAATCCACTAAACCTCCTGTTGAATGATAAACCACCATGGAAGAAAGCTGATGGAAGAGAATCAGCTCATTCTTGACTGCTCAGTGCGACAACAAGATGCCGATAGAGACTTAAAGCCAACTTAAAAGCAGGTTTTTAATGCCATCTGGAATTGTCATCCAGTGCGTTTTACTTGTAGTTTTTTTCTGTTTTGCCCCCTTTGAAGAGAATTTCCCCCCACAGGAAGCATTTCACCAGAGCAGCGACTGCAAAGGGTAACTGCCCTCCACCCCACCAACCTCAAAAAGAGCATTTTGACAGCAAGCGGCACGAAAGAGAAAGTAGCTCGGAAAGGAGGCTCGGAAACCCCCCCAAAAGTTGCCGAAACTCACCGAAAGGCCGCGTTTCCCGGCGGGCAGGGCAGCTCCGGGAGCAGCGCTCCGAGGGCTGCGCGCACCGGGAGCGCTGGGGCGGCGCCGGGGCCGCTCCGCGGGGCATCCCCGGGATGCGCTCCCGGTGCCAGGGACGGCCCGAGCTGCCAGGACATCAATTATTCACCCTCCAGCAGCAGCTGCTGCCGCCCCGGCAGCTCACGGAGTGCTTTGTGTCCCGGGAAAAACTGGATTAAAAAACTAAAGGATGGGAAAAGCTTGCCGCGGTGATTGGGGATAATTCGTGTCGCGGTTGTGCCGCCTTGGCTGCCTGGTTGTGAATCAAACCACATCAACAATTTCCTCGATTTAAATACTGAAGTTGTCTCCCTCTTTCTGAGTGGAATAGTTAAGAGGGAATGTCCAAATATGCTGCTCGCACATATTTCTATAATGAGCTCCCGGAATTTTAAACAGCCAACACCTGTTTGCCAAAATGTTCCTGTTCTAAGCTTGAGGGGGGGGAAAAAGCGCAGCAAATTCACAATTTACTTAAAAATCCATCGCAGTGTTATTTTTGAAATTATGTTTTCGAGGTGATCTTTTTCACTGGGATGTTTTAATTTTTATCGCAAATTTTTAAAATAATCAGTGGTAGCACCATTCTTCTCCTCGATGTTTGCCACCTAGAAATCATTGATAACTGAATATAATACCGATTTAATAATCATCCTTCTGAGAACTGATCACAAGACTAATGATGGAGCACAGTGAAGGATTGTTAATCATTTACCTGTGTACTTATGTAATGCCTTAATGGGGTAAACGAAGATCGAAATCATTTTCTCTAATATTGCAGACAGCAGCACTGGAATATTGCATTAATTTTGGTATCCATATTCTAAATAGAACTATAGAAAAACACTGCTCAGAAATTATTTGAACTCACTAAGGAAAATTAGAACTATGTGATTCAACCTGGTTTGCTGTCCAAAAGGCTACTGAGAGTTAATTTGATTACAGTGCACCAAGGGTTTTTTCAAGGAGAAAATACCTCAAAGTACTTCTGAGGTAGATATTTCGTTGGAGACAGTGATTACCTGCCACAAAAATGTTCTGAGTACACCAGTGACCTCTGCGTTTCTTAGATACCTTTCTAGAAAACATGCTTTTGCCAAACAAACAACAAAATTTACAGAACTTAAAATGCAGAGAACAGAAGAGCAGATTCCTTTAAATCCTTTCAGAATTGCATTGTGCTCGTGTTGTTCATTGGATCTCCAGTACCTTCCTATCAGCTGCGTGTGGTGTTTTTAGCAATCTTTACATCCAAAAAAAAATCATCATGATTTCAGGATTTCACCCGGAGAACCATGACATTGTAATGCAAATAAGGCTGATGAATGTTTCATGGCAGACTTCAAAATGTTTGCTGCTGAGCGTTTCTAGAGCAGCCCAGGTGGATGCACTTTTCCTCCCACCTTTTTTCTCATTATTCCAGTTAGGACAAGAAAGAAAAACAACTTGGGGCGCAGGGACATGAAATAATTTGATTTTCCTTAAGAATTATAAACAAAGCTCATTTCTGCCTCTAATATTCTGTCTCTAGACAGGTTTAGACTGAGAAAAACACAACTTTATTCAGTGTTTGATGTAGGTAGGATTGAATGACTTTTAAGACTTTGATCACCAGCTTAAAACCGCAGCAGGGACAGAAGGGTTTGTGATTATCTGCTGGATTTTGGCACAAACCAGGATCTGCTGTTCCTTCCAGATTGCAGGTGCACTTTTGGAGGTGGTGATTACAGAGATCACTGCCGAGGTCACCCCCTCCTATGGCGGACTTGTGACGGCGGCCAAAAAAAAATGTGTTTTCACCTGAACTGAATGCTGGAAATGTCCTTTAGGACGCGTGCAGCGTGAAAGGAAAGGTTAAGCTGCAAGGAAGAAGATAGCCAGGCAGATATTGGCCAAGGCAGCCCTTGGAAGCGTTTCCCAGCAGGATGCACTGAGCCCAAATCCACTCCTCACTCTGAGCATTCAATGCTATCTCTGGCTGCAGCTGGGCAGGGGATTGTGCAGGTCCAGCGTGGAAAGGAGACAGGAAAGAATTGCTCCCACACGCTGAGTCGTGCTGGAAAAAAAGGAACTTTATTTACATCTTTGACATTTTATAGAATTCCAAAGGTGACAGTGGATTGGAGGGTGAAGCTGCCACCCCTCCAACACACTGGTCAGACCAACAGTCTGTCAGCTCTCTCCTCCTCCGTGAAAATATGAAAACAAACCATTTGTTGATACTTAAAGTGTGGGAAAAGTCTTGGTACGTAAAGAAAACAATTTTCTCAGAAAGGCTGCGTGGGCAACAGTCCAGATCAGCCCGAGCCCCGGAGCTGGCACATCCTGCCACCCCTCCAGAGGTCTCCAGATGGATGGTGAACAGCAAAGAGTGCAAAGGGCACGGGGGAAAGGAAAGGGAATTGCTGCCTCTTGGTGCTACATGAGTTATGCCTGGGAAAAAAAAAAAAAAAATGATTGACNTACATGAGTTATGCCTGGGAAAAAAAAAAAAAAAAATGATTGACAGAGTTGTAACTCAGAGTCCCTGTTCAGACAGTGTCACATATGCAAGTCAGTGACAAATTATGCTTGACTGTGCTTGAAAGCTGCAGAAATGTTGAGTAGCACGAGCAGGGAGATGGGGTTCCTATCCATTGCCATCAAAGTATCATCCTTTAGTGCTGTTGACAGTTTAATAGCTACTTCTGGATGGTGGAGAGCATTGTGAAGTGCTGCCACTGTATTATTAACCCGGGCTGGAGCTTTCCTGCAAATCAGAGCGAAAATCCACACAAATGGAAGTTCTGAAACAGTTTTAGATTAAAAGTGTGCTGGTCACAACAGGGCACAACAGAATCTCTCTGTCTGCATCTCAGGAGGATCCAGTAACTCTTTAACCCCTGATTACATTTCCATGTATTTTCTGAGATCACAGAGTCATTGATGTTGGAAAAGACTCCAAAACCATCGAGTCCAGCCATTAACCCAGCACTGCCACGTCCACCACTAAANGAATGGATAAACATAGGTACAGTTACAAAAACATCTCTCTTGTTTGCAGAAAGTTTCCTGGGAGAGGAATTTCCCAAAAACCAAAACATTAAACCAGGGCTACACCTTGGAAATGGTTTGCAGGGCCCCAGTCTGTCACAGTTCGGAGCAGATTTGTGTAATATCACACAGCCTCTGCACAGCCTGTGGCTGCTGATGGTGTGACCACAGGAAAGGTTTGGGATTCGGGAGATTGGAGTGTGACTGTCTATTGATACCTTTAAATTAGCTATCACTGTAGTATCTGCTTTCTGTCAAGGTGCTGCAGGAAATCTGTGAGACGCATCTGGGAGGGGAGTGAATCAATTCCCTGCTCTGACCCTTCCCTGCTGGCTGTTTCCCAGCTTGTCACCTCACTTATTTCCCTTTTTTTCCACCGTTCCTTGGCACCACTGGCAGGGAATGTGTTCCCTGCTGGGACACCTGTTTAGAACCTGCCCGAGGTGGCTGAGCTGACTTTGGGATGAGAGTCTCAGCATTTTCCCTCTGTGCTCAGCACTGGTGAGGTGCAGCTTGAATCTCATCCCCAGTAAGGAGTCCCTCACTCAAGAAAGGAAATTGAGGGGCTGGAGCGTGTCCAGGGAAGGGAATGGAGCTGGGAAGGGGCTGGAGCCCCAGGAGAGGCTGAGGGAGATGGGGAAGGGGCTGGAGAATTCCTGAGGGAGCTGGGAAGGGGCTCAGCCTGAAGAAAAGGAGGCTCAGGGGGACCTTGTGGCTCTGCACAACTCCCTGCCAGGAGGGGACAGCCGGGGGGGTCGGGCTCTGCTCCAGGGAACAGGGACAGGAGGAGAGGGAACGGCCTCAGGCTGGGCCAGGGGAGGCTCAGGGTGGACAGCAGCAGGAATTTCCCCATGGAAAGGACTGGAAGCACAAGACCAGGCTGCTCAGGGAGGTGGTGGGATCTCCATCCCTGGAGATGTCCAAGGAATTCCTGGCCGTGGCACTCAGTGCTCTGGGCTGGGGACAAGCTGGGGATTGGGCACGGCTTGGACTCGATGATCTTGGACTTCTTTTCCACCCAAAACAATCCAGGGATCCTGAGACACCAAATGTGGCTCCTCTGGCACGTGGCAGCAAGAGGGGCAACGCTCCAGGACAGCTCCCAGGGAGCAGTGGCAGGACTGCCAAAAAACGCTCTCCTGGCACATCATTCCCCATCTGGGGTGGGTTTTGTTTCTTGGGGTTTTTTTGAAGTCTCGGAAAAACAGAGCATTACAAAAACGTCAAGCTGTGAGAAGAAAAGTCAAAAGCCAGAAAATTCCGAGTTAATGCTGACTCCTTAATTCACATCATTAACTCAGAGGCACGGCTGAAGTCTGGGCAGCAGCCTGAGCTGAACTCCGGTGGGGTGTGGAGCAAGGCTGAGGGTTTGCACATCCAAGGGAGCAGATTCCTGTGGGGATGCAGAAGGGGAACTGGGACAGGCTGGGGGAAGGGGCTGTATGCCACTGGAATGGGAAAAAAAAAAAAACAACAACAACAAAAAAAACAACAACAACAACAACAACAAATTAAAAAAAAAAAAAAAAAAAAAAAAAAAAAAAAAAAAAAAAAAAAAAAAAAAAAAAAAAAAAAAAAAAAAAAAAAAAAAAAAAAAAAAAAACCAAACAAGGGCAATCAAGGGACAGATTTCCTGAAAAATTAGGTGGAGAAGGGAGGTGAGAGAAGAGGTAAGCTCATCTCAGAGACGAAAAAGATGAAGGACACTGACAAATGAGGGAGCCAAGACATGAATTAAAAGGTGGGCAGGGAAAGGCAGATACTTAAACGGGAAAAATAGGGGATAATTGTGAAAGAGGCAAAAAAAAACAGGGAGTGAGAGGAGAGCGAGTTGGAAGGGAATCTGGGCTGGATCTGGCACAAAGCTGGGACTGCAGTGAAAGGGGAAGGAGAACAAAGATCTCTCAGAGAGGGAGAAATGCAATTAGGGCTGGGAGAGACTGAAGAAGAAAACTCAAGAGGAAAAAAGGCTCAGGTTTGGTGGACAGAAGAGTCAGGGCATTTCAGACTCCCTCCTCTTTGGAGGCAGGGCAGGGTTGGAGCTCCCATCCCATCAATTGCTGCACACTGATCGTGCAAGCTGAGCCCTGGCCTTCATTTCTGCTTATTATTTCCAAAAATTCAAATGACACATGAGAAATAGAGACTCAACCAATCATTAAGGCTGCAAATGAAATATCCCAAAGCAAGGAAATTTGAAGAAAACCAAGGAGGGAAGGGTTTTGCAAACCCTGTGATACATAAATATATATATTGCTCATCTGCTGAAGATCTTAGAGGACTTTGGCTCTTTGAAAATACACACAGCTGGATACTTACATTTAATTAAATAGTTTTTAAGATAATGACTGTAGCGGTTTTGGCATAATTCACAAGCAAAAGCAATTGAACCCAAAATTCAAATCTGCTTTTATTCAAATACCCAGCATCAGCAACATCCTCTACAGTTTTCCATGGAACGGGAGCCATAAAACTCCATTCCAGAGTTTACAGTTGCAATAAGAACAGATTTATGGGCAATAAGAAGTGTCTGTGTGCACCTTCTTGTGCCTCTCCTCTATTAGGCTAAAGCCGAGACATCCCCAAAAACGTCTTTAATTAGCTGAAGCACTTCATTTAACCAAACAAGCAGTTTAGAACAAATACCAACCACTATTCTCCAGCCAGCACGTAGAGGAAGCAACCATTATTTGTGCAAGATTAATACAGTCACAGGTGATTTGAGAACAACCTAATTAAAGCATGATTTAAACCTAAGAGCAAACAGGGGTTTTTGCATCATCTGGATCAAGGAAAAGAAAATATTATGTTGATAAATACCCCTGGTTTTGAATAATTCCTCTGTGTTGAGAGTGGGTATGAGGACACTTTGGAAGGGAGGTTGCTCTGCTTGTAAAGACATGCAATAAAAGGATTTTTCCCTCGACTAAACCAGAACTTCTGTTCTGTCCCATCATGTAATCCATGCATTAAGGAAGAACAGTGCAATGATGAGGGAACAACCGAAGTTAGAAAGGGGAAAAGCCTGGCTGGGGGGACAGTTTGCTGTCTCACATTTCAGATATTTTACATGAAGTGACCAAATGTCCGTGTATTAACATTTCTCCCCCCCTAGAGCAGAACACAACATTAAAAACACCGAGTACATTCAGCTACACCAAAATCAGAGAGAAAAGCAGAGCCCCAGCATTGTTTTCAACACATATCAGAGCCCTTCTGGCTGCAGGCCAGTGTTGAATCTCTCAAAAGCTCCTTTTGTCACAGGCAGGGGTTTTCCAGAGATGAATTCCCACCACCGGACCCAACTGAGGATCCAAAATTCCAAACCCTTTTGCAGGCCCAGGATGGCTTGGGTTGGGGATGACCTGGAAGACCACAGGCAGGGACACCTCCCACCAGAGCAGGCTGCTGAAATTTCTTTAACTTCTCGATAAACAACACAAAAATTGGATTTGTGGCAAAAGCACGGAATGGCATTTTGCAAAATCACCAAGAAAACGTGGGTGGTGAATGTCTCCCTGATAAACATTCACACAGCAGCAGTGAGAGGAACTGTTCTGCAATTCTTTTTCCCACAATGGTTTCTTCTCATCGTTATTCATCGTCGAGCTGCTTTTCTAAACTTCATTTAGAAGTCCTGCGAAATGGTGCTGTGAAAACCATTATTTTAAGAGCATAAATAGCCATTGGTAACTTCAGGCACCTTTTGCATGACTTTTAAAACTCTAAGCCTTGGTGAAGTATTTTACTGCGGGTAAGGGTTTCTTTCCCAAATGTCTGCTGCAACACCTGAATTCTTCACTGCAGATTTTGTTATTGCAGCAGGGATTTTTAGGAAGATCTGTCTGTATTGCCCGGCCTTATTGGCTCCTCTGCACCTCAGTTCCATCCACCTCTTAAAGATCCACTTTGTGGCCAATTTGCACCAAGAAAAAGCTCTTGCTTTCTTCCCTCATTTTTGTTTCTCCCAAGAAAGAGATTAATAAAGCGATGTGCCAAGAGAAAGTGCCTGTAATGGCCTCTTTTTCCTCAAATATTTATCTCCCAAACATTTTTAATATTTAAACATCAGCTATTTAATTGCTAATAAACTATTTGACATTAATTGGGTTCAAGGAGTAAAACAGAGATGGATTCTGTGCCTGGCTGTGCTGTGCATGGGTCCTGATTAGTAGTACCGGGATTGTGTCCTCAGTAGTGTCTCACCAACAGTTTATTCCAAATATTTTAATGGGAATAAAGAGAGGGAGATGAAGTTATGATCTCTTAGATAGATGCAACCATTTAACAGTGCCTTGGCTGCCCAGAACCTGTGTTATCTGGATTTATCACAGAATGGTTTGGGTTGAAAGGGACCTTAAAGACCATCTCATTCCAAGCCCCAGAGATGAGTCCTACCATCTTTTATGTCATTTGATGTAAGTTCTGCTGGAGTTACAGCAAATTCTGTGCTTTTCCCTGCGCATTTCTAAGGTCTTTCTTTGTGGAAAGGAGAGAGGAAAGAATTGCTCCCACACGCTGAGTCGTGCCAGAAAAGAAAGAACTTTATTTACATCTTTGACATTTGATAGAATCCCAAAGGTGACAGTGGGTTGGAGGGTGAAGCTGCCACCCCTCCAACACACTGGTCAGACCAACAGTCTGTCAGCTCTCTCCTCCTCCATGAAAATATGAAAACAAACCATTTGTTGATGCTTAAAGTGTGGGAAAACTCTTGGTACGTAAAGAAAACAATTTTCTCAGAAAGGCTGCACGGGCAACATTTCTCAGGCAAGTTTTGCCTTTTAACTGCACGCTGCAAAGTGCTCATCTTGATCTTGATTAACCTCTGTCCTGGGCTGTTAGAAACCTCTCTCTGACCCCGAGAAATCCCAAACCCCCTCACTGACAGCCATCCTTCCTCGCAGATCGTTTTTCTGGCTCATTGCTCCAGCGGAATCCCTCCCCTGCTTGCAGCCCTGCTCTTCCCTGTTCCTTCCAACACAAACCATCCCAGGGAGGCTGATCCCAGCCCTGCTGCCATCCCGGCCCAGCCCTGGCTGCTGCCAGCTCACCCCTCCCTGTTTGGAGTTGCATTCCATGCCAGGCTAAATGGACTGCAACAATTCCCCTCTTACAAGGAGACCTGATTTTCCTCTTTGGAGCCCTCGCTCAGAGGTCACCTCTGCTGCCACTCCTGCAGAGAGAGAATCAAACCCCAAACACCTCAGTAATGGTGCAGGAACTGCAGCCCTGGGACAGCTCCTGTGATCCTCACAGTGACCTTGTACTTCCCTCAGCTTTTGTGAGAGTCACCCATGTTTTCCCAGCTTTTCCTTCAGCCATAAATTCTCTGGCACTGCTCCACTGCAGTCTCTGCTCAGTGCCTGCCCCGATGAGCTGGGAAGCCTGGCCAGTGCTGCAGGACAGATGGGACTGTGCCTCTCACTTTGGCAGCCACAGCAAAATAAATAGATCATTTCAGACAGGAGAAATTTGTTGTTTCCCCTTTCACGTTTTCACGGGTTCATTAAGGGCTCACAGAGGTCAGAAAAAACCCTCCATGAATCTTTCAACGAATGGTACACATGAATTAATTAGCAAGCCCTTACAATATCTGTAAAACAGTTTGCAGGATCCCAAGATTCCCCAGTGGGAAGGGACTCGAGAGGGCTCAGATTCAACCCCTACACACTGGCTCAGGATTTTTCCCCAGCAGGCCTTGAAATCCCAAGGATGGGGAAGGCAAAAGCTCCCAGGCCCCATCCCACAGCTCCTCTGCCCTCCATCCTGGCAAATCCACAGATCCAGCTGGTCTGCTCAGAAATCCTCAGTTTCACAGCACGAGAGGCTGCACTGAGCTCTAACACAAATCTGTATGATTTTATAAAAAAAGAAGAGCTAAACTGTGCTGTTTGCCCACTGGAACTTTGGAATTACCTAGGTAATGGAATAGCACTGGATCACAACCTTGGAATCACCTGTGCTGTTCAGTTCTCCCGCTACAACTTAAACCCAGAAATGGTTATTCTTTTTTTCAAATAAGATCATAAAAATGCAGATGCTGCCACGAAGCCTGAGAGCAAGCCCAGGACTGCACCCTGCACTCTCCCCTCTGATCACAATTTCCTGCTGCTGAACTCTTTCTTTGGGTCTGTTTTAGACAGAACTTCCTCAAGGTGCAACCTTGGCCTGAGTGGAGCAGATGTGAGGCACCGACCCCGCATCATCTCTGCTTTTCCATGTAAATTACTGAGGCTCCCAAGGTTTTGATTACTTCGTCCTCTGCAGCAACTGGATCTTGTATAAAAGAAATTTCCAGGCACTATGACCTGCCTGACCCGAAACAAGGAGCAACAAGAAGCAATTTCATCGTGTCGTGTACGGCATTTCACGTTTTCCCTTTGGCCGTTTCCCAATCCAGGGCAGTAAATTAATTCCCAGACACAAACCTGCAAAGGGCTCTCTTCACTTCTCTGTGTTTTGTTGCCTGATTTTCTAAGAAATGCATGACCTCAGTAAATAATTCAAGAGGGAAGAGGGAGCTGGGAGACCACAGAAGTTTATCTGGCTGCAGAGGGGAGGGTGTTGTTTCTGAAGAGGCGGCAATGAGGGCAGGTCTCTAGAAGATCAAAACTTAAGCAGGTCGGTGAGGTTGATGGCCGTGGTTATGAGCTGGAATTTGGGAAAACGTAGCAGTGATAAGGATGACACAAATGCAATTTCCATCTCTAAGCTGTAGGTGACTGCATTTGAATTTTTGTCTCGCAGTGAAGCATGAAAATACCTGGTGCAGGAATTCAAGGCAGAAGGATCTGTGGTTCCATCTTAAAATCCTGCTGCACTCAACATAGAAAAATTAAATGGCAGGCAAGGAAGGAATGCATTTTTCACAGGAGCTGCTCCACAGATTGCATCCACTTGGATCAATTTGAGAAAACACTTTTGTTCTAGAAGCCCGTCAGGTTGTCTCACAGATATGAACATTTGTAATGAAGGTTTGCATTTTCTTTGGGACAAAATTCATGCCAGGTTGTCACAGGAAAGGCTGATGGACCTTTCAAGAGGCAAATATGCCTTGAAGGGCTAAATGTAAGATATATTTTATATATATATAAATATATGTAAAATTATGACATATATAATTACAACATATGAAGTGTGAGAGAGATATCTCAATCACACAAGTTCTGAACATTTCAGGTTAATATCTCAATTTAATTACAAAATAACAAAATAATTTCCAGGCTTGGAAAAAGCTGCAAGCTTCTGTTTGTGGGATGCAAACCTGCTGTGGATGCACGCGGGGCTGGGGAGCTAAAGAGGGATCAGACCTGGGACACAGTGGAACATCTTCCATCGGCTCATGAAAGCACAAACGCAAAGGAAAAGTTCCTTATCGCTCTTGAAAAGCTCAGTTTCCTGCAGGAGCAGCCCGGGCTGCAGCAGTGTTGTCACAGTTCTTTAATGAAGTGCTTCTCCTGGCTGCTCTGTTTCTGCTGCTGCTGCTGCTGTCGAGCAGGGCCTTCCAAAAGAAGCAATCGCTGCCTGCGAGCTGGGTTTACTCAGCTGTGGCACTTCTGAGCTGATTTAAGCACTCTGTCAAAATGGAGTGAAATTAATTAATTCACTGGAGAGCTTTGCCTTCTCCAAACTTAAGGAAAAAGGAATGCAAACGAGCAGTAATCAGATCCATGTTTTTCCAGGCGAAGTGTTTGAGTAACGTCGGAAGATGTTCTGTTTCTGCACAAATCCAGAGAAGGACAAACTCAGGCCTCTCCCCACGGAATAAATTTCCTCCTCAGCGGCAGCTCCAGCGTTTTGGGTGTTTGGCTGCACCCCACAGACCCCATTTAACTCCCCAAACCGTTGCAGGGCCGTGAAGGCACTGGAAGGATGAAATAAAAGACAGTTGGAGCTGGATGACTTCCACGTCCAACTGTGGGAGATGCTGAAGCAGACAATTGCCTTCTGCTTCTTACCGAGGCTTTTTGGGGTTTAAGTGCTCCTTGATAGCTTGGTACACAATTAGAGGTGGATTACAGAAAGTGGTAATAGGGTATTTTTGGTCTAAGCTGCTCTCAATTGTTAATATTAATGAAAGGAGTTCTTCCACTTTGTTATAAAATAAACACGAGCCACTCTTTAAAATGAGTATTGTAACTTCCTAGCTGCTTAGTGCTGCTTATTTTCAACTATTTATTTTCCTTTTTTCCCTCTCTTTAATTTAATTTTTTTCCCAGCAGAAGCCATGGCAGGAGCCTGGCACACATCACAACTGGGTGAGGATCATCTCATCCTCGACTTTGTCACATTCAGAACCGGCTGCGACACCTAAACCCTCGAGTTGTTTTTTTCCTTAATACAACTGTCAAACCCTCACACAAAGAAAGAGCAGCAAAAAATACAAGATGATCAAGGCATTTCAGCCAGAAATTGGGAAGAAGGGAGATACAGAGCTGTAGTTGCAGCTGAACACCTGGGACAGTGGAAGATGTCCCTCCCTGCCCATGGCAAGGGGTGGGACTGGATGAGCTTGAAGGTCCCTTCCAACCCAGACCAGCCTGGGATGGTGTGAAATTCGAGAAAGAAGCACTAAAATTCCACTACTGTCATTAGGAGTTCACCTGTAACAAAATGCAATGATCAGGTACTAAATCAGAGCAATTATTCCTGCCAGTTGGATTAACTCATTAGCTGAAAAAAAACCACATTCTCTTCTAGAAAAATAACCCCAGGAGCTGTGTCAGTAATCCAAGAGCAGCAGCCTCCCTGCACACACAGGGGCAAGGAGTTCTGAGGCCTCTTTGGGAGGGAAAGAAAGACAAAAAAGGAGAAACAGCAAGAAAAGGCAGCCAAGAGGCATCACCCACAAAAGATAAAGGGAAGAAAACATTCCTGGCACTGAGTACTGAGTCAGGGGGGTGAGGGGGCTCCTCCAACCCCAGCCCAGGGAAATGGGAGTGGGAACATTCCCTGGGAACAAACAGGGGCTCATCAGAGGGTGACACAACTCTCTCAGCACTGTCCATTCCTAATGGGAACAGCCTGCAGGACACCAAACATCGGGAACAGGAGGATAACACACTTATCAGGCAGAGCCATGCCTTGAACTCACAGGGTGCTTTTTCTCTGATTGCTTCCCAACCACGTTTTTGATTTCTGATGCATCAGGTTGGGGAGGAGGAATGAATGCTATAACTGGTGAGAAAATAGCTGGGGTCATCATATCCACGAGAAAAGAAAGGGAAAATAAGCAATACATGCACCACAGGCAACATGATAAGAAATAAATTGGCAATAAATCCATCAGAGGATTAAATGGTAGGGCAGAGGTTCCAGAGAACATTTTATAGAACTATAATTTATATTTATAAAATTATATCTCCATTATAAACTTCAATTGCCTCTCTTTATATATATAAAAAGTATAGATACAGAAATCAACTGTGTAAAGCAAGGAAAAGAGTCTTGGAGAGACCTTTGCAAAGAGTTTGGATTTTAATTCCTAAACAGGTAAAATAGAAGCATAGAACAAACCCAGGACATTTCTCTCCTCTAACCACTTCCAGGTCACCTGCTCCCATCCCGTTTCTCAGAGGAAAACTGCAAACCCAGCGAGTTTAGTCAGAGAACACAAAGAAAATCTGCCACGGGCTCAGACCGTGCTGGGTGCTGGCACCCAGAGCAGCAGATCCAATCTGAGCCTCCTCAGCATCACCTTTCAGAGGTGGGGTGGGTGCTCCTACACCGCTGGTGTCAGAGCTCCCGTTCCCTTTATCTCGGACTGCATTTCAAGCTCCTTCTGCTGATAACAGCGTCTCAAGGACTCGGACTATTAAAGTTATCTGGAAGTGATAATCGCAGTCTCCTTAGGGAGTCTGTGATCCACTTCCCCTCCTTCTCTCATACCGCTCTGTGCTGATGCCTCTCCATCCATCGCTGCGGTTTTATGGCAGCTCTGCCGCCAATCCCCTCTTCCTGTGCATGTTAATTTTTAAAGGCACCTATCTTTGTCCATCAGTTCACCTCCACCTGCAGCGTTCCCTCATTTCACTGTAGGCTTGCCATAAAATCATCCCCTAATGCCTGTTTGCTGTCCAAACACCTGCTGTGCCTTCCCAGCCCAGGCAAGCTGCATTTTGCTTTGCCTCTCTTCTTCTGTCCCTCCCCTGCTTCGTGTGCTGGCACTTTTTCCCTAATTATTTTATTTATCCAGATACCTTTTCCACTCGAGGCTCCCATCTTCACAAATCCCTGTCGCGGATTCACCACTTCAGACTTCACTTCAAATGTATTTAATGAGGTCTCGAATCTCTGCCTGTTTCTGGGTGTAAATAGGGTGGCTACCCAATTTGTGTAGACAGAAGCCTTTTTAATCTAAGATCACTAACATGAGTCCAGTGCTGCAGTGGCAATTAAATGCAAAATCAAATGAGGACAATTTGTCAGTTTTTGACAGAAAATTTGAGGAATCAAATTATTCAGAATTACCTGTGCTTATGCTTTGCTGTGTGAGGGTCTCCAGGTCTGATGTTGGACACCTCTGAGCACAGTTTTGCTTCTGGTTCACATCTCTCTGCTCCCACAGCACAGAAACTGCTCTGAGCCGGTCAAAAGGCAAAATCATCCCCAGGTCTCAAAGAAAATAAACCTGGTGAAACACACATTAAAAACCTCCTTTCTCCTCCTAGATTGTGGCTCCACATCTGTGTCCTTTATGGCCCAGGGAAAGCTGGAACCATCCATGAACCTGTGGGTGC
>VYZR01093034.1:14360-24474 GCA_013400675.1 Oxylabes madagascariensis
AGAAATCACTTTCTAGCATTCACTGCAACACTGCAAGCTAGTCAGTCTTTGCTACTGAGACAAGCTTTTTGGGGACTGTCACACAACTGACCCCAGTTGTCAGGAGGAGGAACTGTAGAGATGAGTGATGACTGAGACAGTAGCAGGTCAGAACTATCAGGCCCCATTAGAAAAAAAAAGGGGCAAGGATTTGATACATAAACCACAGTAACAATTATAAAGCCTTAAAAGATAGTAGAACCTGACAGCTGAGGCCACTTCCTGGCCATAGAACAAGCCATTCCAATAAGAAAGCATACANACAAAAAACAAACTGAGATCAAAAGACAGCACCACCTTGACCCAGTGAGACATTTTTTTCGCAATGCTGATCAAGAGTAGCTGAGCAGCTTTCCACAGATTTTGCTCGCAATCATCCCTCACATAGCAAAAATGAGATTGTAGAGAAAAAGATTAATTCATTAACAGAACAACAGGATTAAATTCTCTGTTATACACTCTGTAGCACTTGGATTATACACTATGTAAAACTGACCAACAAAGATCATGTCCTAATTCAAAAAGAAAGAAAACACTGAAGAAACAAACATAACGCAAAATGGATTAGAAACTGGAAACAAAATTGTAATTAGGTCACTGCATTATTTTTGTGCAGGATACAGCCCAAATTATAAAATATGGATGGATGCATGGTTGAGACAGTTCAGCGTTCAACTACAACAACAAACATAAATGTGGGGAGGAATGTCCAGGCACAGGTTTTGTTATTCTTCTAAACCATGCACAGCAGCTGAATAGACTAAAACAAGGCTGCAAAAGATTAAGAATTTGCAAAGTGAGACACACTATCATCACAATCCAAGAAAGAAAAATCCACACTTGTGAGGAAAACCTGGATTTCTTCTCATTTGAGTGTGTATTAAATTATTATGAAAGCACTTGAAAACACAAGCTTAAAAGCTATACTTCTAGTTCAAATTAGAAACATTTGGAAATGAGAATACTGCCAAAATTCTTCAAGCTACAAAAACAGAACTAGAAAAATTAAAACATAATCAAAAAAATCCAAAATTATTCCATGTATTTGAAGAAACTGCTTTTTAGAAACAAGCTGCATTCTACACTCCTTTAGAATCTAATTAACCTTAATTCAGTTCACACTGTATCAGCTTCTCTCTAATGCATGACTAACCCACAAAAGAAAATAAGATCAGTCTCTGCTTCCAACCTGAAGCAGGCTATCCAATTCCAGGCCAGCATTACATGCTGCATCCTCAGAGCAGATGCTCAAGAGGAATATGGTGTGGGCAGAACCCCTTGCTACCCTGTTAACCAGCAGAGAAGAGCTGCAATGAGGAATCATGCAACGAGATTTCTCATCCCAAATAGCATCTGTTCAACACAGGTGAAAAGGGTAGCTCAAACTACTTGTCTGGGTCCATCGAGGAGGGTGACCCTGGCTTGCTGCCCTGGGAAGATCCAGAACTCAGGCCTGGTTCTTCCCTCTAGTTAAGCACACAGAGGAGGTAAAGGAATGAGAAGCATGGGCATGGATACACAAAACCCATGTCTGCAGTCCTAAATAAAGCAGGGCCTGGGACATGCCACTGAAGTGAAAGGTAACAGCAAAGAAAAGGCCACTATTTCAGTAAAAGCAGAACTACAGCAATCACATATAAAATGCCAAGAAGATAACTATGGGATCTAATCATATCGCTTACTACAAAGAACGTTTTCAGCATCAAATTCCCATTTAAGCCAAACAAGAAAATTTTTTCCAATTCTTCAGCATTTACAACATCCTTGGGTAGACTGCCACAGCTGTTTGGTACCCTAAAAATATTAAATGCATAGAAGCATTTATTTTACGTTCTATTGTTAAAGCAAGAGTCTACTGAAATTCTATTCACTAATATTGTCATTTTAATACACTTAAACTTATTTTTAAAAATAGATTAAGTAACTTTAAAAGAATAATTGTTTACTTCTGAAATCACAGAAGTCACTTCATTCAACTAGAGGAAGTCAACAAGTAGTTACCTGTCCTTTTTTAAAAACATTCCTCAACTGTCCCTGCCTCTCTTAAGGTTATCATTCTTCTCCCATTCCTGCAGTGGGCCATGCCTGGGACAACATCTCACAGAGCTGAAGTGTTAGCTTGTATCACAGACACACATGGCTTTGACTTCATACCCAATGCTGCTAATTACAAGAACTGACACACAAAATCCTCTCACTTCTGCCATGCCAGTTGCTCATTCTCCTACCACAGAACTCCAAAGCAGGAATTCTACATAAATGGATATTAATCTACATATGTGCTTGCATATTTTCCTGGCTTCAAAAAACACAAAGCTTATCTGTTTAGCTCCCAATACATTTCATCAATTACCAATCAAGGAAATAAAAAACCAAGCCCAAAGAAAAACTGCTCTTCCAACAGCTCTTTTTAAAAGAGATTAGAACAAAACAAAATTCCTGACTTACAGTCTTACTCAAAAAGATATATATGCTATTCTTCAAGTACATTCAGCAATTTCTTTTTTTAGACAGATTTTGTTACAGCTTTGTCTTATGATTTTAAATAGATTCATGGAACGGTTTGGGTTGGAAGGCACCTTAAAGACCATCTGGTTCCAACGCCCTGCCATGGGCAGAGACAGCTCCCACTTGGCCAGGCTGCTCCATCCCACCTGACCTTAAACACTTCCAGGAATAGGGCAACCAAACGTTCTCTAGGCAACCTGTTCCAGTGCCTCACCACGCTCACAGTAAAGAATTTCTTCTTAATATCTAATCTAAATCTACTCTATCAGTTTGAATCCATTCCCCCTTGTCTTCCCCCATGCTCTTGTAATAGCCTCCTTCCATCTTTCTTGTAGGCTCCCCACCATCAAATTATCATCTTCACTACAGAACTTTTGTAGTTGGAGCAAATCATTTTTTACCCTCAACTCCAAGAAACTAAATCCTTAACTTTTTAAGACTCAGACATGTTCAATTGTAACTGTTCTTTCCATTCTTCTTTCCAATTTACACAGACATTTCTTCTATGTTCTAGGTGCACCGCTACACAAGCAGACCACATTTAAAAGCAGGCAACCTTGGCTCCCTGCTCCGAGCAAACACTCTTTTGATTTGACTTTTACCTGAACAAGTTAAAATACCTGTGAGGTACATCTGAACCATCTACTGAACCAGAATCAAAAAGTTTCAAAGAAACATAACAAAAACCCACAGAATTTTAATGTACTAAAGAAATGATGCACCAATTACCTCTGAAAGTGATGCATCAACCTTGGAAGGCACTTTCAGATCCAGCCACGGCTGATAGTTTTCCAGAAGTAAAGTAGGTCTGTAGGAGAGCATGGAGAAGTTTATGTAACAATATGCAATTGACAGCTTCCTACTGTGATGTGTAAAATGGCAGCAGTACTAAACTTACCAGTGCCACATATGTAATTTACCTGTGCCTCTTGCATTTGACCTTGCCACATACAGCACAACTGTGACCATGGGGAAACAGCTCCGGCAATTCCAACTGCTAAGAGATTAGGACAAGTTTACATCCTCCAAAATGATGACTCTATTAATATACCCACACGTTTGTGAATTTCCTTTTAGCGCATACTATTACAGGGAACTGAATAAAGACAAACTTGTTCTTCCAGCGGTAAAACAAGGTAACAAGGCATAATATGAAAAACAACAGAACCAAAAAGAAAAGTAGTTTCTGCTGAAACAAAGTGAGAGGAGACAGATAGCCTTTCACATCTCCACTCATCTCCCTGTACATTATTCGGTCTAGTAACAGACCAGATGGTTTCTCTGCCTTACTCATAGCCCTGAACTATTGCAACTGTACCTTTATAGCCCTAAGAAATTCTACATTGAGTAGTTTTAAGTTAGAAAAGAGCGATTTGCTTTGGGAGTATTTTTCTCTTTGAAGTGCAGTACTGCTTATATAATTTTTATTGTAGTGAGCAAAGAAGACTCACCACCGGCTTGCCAAAAGGAAGACATCTTTAGGAAAGAAATGCCCCACCAAAGGAGCAGACAAAACCACAGTTTCTCCATTCTGCCTGCTACTCGAATGTTCAAAATGTACAATGAGGGAAGCAGGAAACAACATCCACGGACACTCCAACAACCGGCCTCGCAGGCATACGTGGATTTGATGGGACTATGGAGAAACACGTGAGGAATCCAAAGTCTAAATCGTCATCTATTTCCCACAAAACACCTGTCAGTAGGAGTGTATGAGCTGTACTGACGTACAATATTTCTGAAAGCAGCTAGGACTAGACAGGAACTGCTACTCCACATAAATTCTTATCATATTTAAAGAAAGCGCAAGACTCTTCACAGACATATTTACCTTGGGTTTATATTTTATTGTGAACAGAATATTGGGCAGGAGGGAGTCCGGTCCCAAGGAACAGTAGAAGGTGACGACCCCAGCCACGAACGACCAGAAGATCATCAAAACGTGAAGATACCTTACAGACAAACGGGAAGGAAAAGCCGCCGCGTGAGAAGGCGCAGCGCCGCCCGCGCCCGGCTCCGCCGCCCGCCCCAAGGAGGAGGATTACCGGTTGAGGAGGAGGGTGGCGGTGCCCAGCCCCAGGAGGAGGCAGCAGGAGAGCGGGTACTGCCGGCAGGTCTCCCGCAGCCCCTCGGCGCCCCGCAGCCGCCGCAGCAGCCGCCGCCCGGCCGCCCGCACCCCCCCCATGGCGGCGCTGNTCTGCCGGGTCACGTAGCGTGCTAAGCACTGGAAATAGAAGTCTCTGATGACAGCGAGCTTACCTCGTTATAAATACTTGGGTTCTGGACAACAAGGGGTTCCCAGCGCCGAGCGGCCAGAAATTGCTACGTCTGATTAAATGCTCTATATTTGGATGATGACTGAACTAAATCATTCGGTGACTGGGACACTAAAACCCTATAAACACCACTCAAAGCTTCGTAATTGGCTGTAAAGAAAAGGAACAAGGTAGGAAATGTAATAAGACCCCACCTTACCATCAGTAAGTATACAAGAATAAGACATTGAAAAGAGAGTAATTCTAGAATGTTTATTGCTAACGAGAAGAATTTAAAGCCAACGTCACACGAGTAACACCTTCAGTTACACCGTAAGCCACAAGCTTTCAAACCACTGGAGTGCTTTGAGCAGCTCTGTAGTTACTCAGTCTTAGGAAACTCAAGGCTCTATTAATAAGACACTGCTGGTTGTGGGCGTATCAGTTCAATGGGCAAAATGAAACAACTTCTGGGAGTTCATACCCATAAAGGGGCTTCTAAGTGGCAAGTATGAAGGAGACCCGCTCAGGGAGAGGTGCCTGCTTTTAGTTGTTTTGAGAAGTTGCTGTTGCCTTGTATGTCCATTTGCACGAGCCTCACGCAGGCACACTGAATAAGTGACAGCACATGAAATACTGAAATACATCTGTTCAGATGAGCCATGTTTACAAATCTTCACTGAGATCCCCTGCAACTATGCTGTTAAGAAAATACTGGTATTTGGAGGGTGAATCAGCATCTAGAAATCGAAATCCAAAACCAGCTTTCAGAATCTTTGCTCAGATGCTTTGTCAGTTTACGCAACCCTTCTCTTGACCCCTCCAGCAGGTGAAACGCTGCAGTTCGACTTCAGTATGTTGACCTTTCGCAGAGCACTTGGCAAAAGCCCGGGGTCAGCTTGAATTTCTTCAAGAGTCTCTGCACAGTATTACTTCTTGTCAGTCCACATTTTCTAGTAGAAAAAACCAAGGTGCATTCACACAGCAAATCTCCATACAGCCTATTCAGAGGAAATCAGTTTTCCTAACTAAGATGCCTTTTTTTGTTATTGTTTTGTTTTCAGCTTACTTTATCCTCAGTGATTTTTAGCACTTACCCTGCAATGCTTTTAATAAGGAATAACTCCTAAAAGTCTTAGAATGTTTCACGAAGATGCCACAGCATAGCATATCTGTAACACAGAAAGTGATTTGCACAGCAAACCAGCAGAAGCTTAAGTCAAACTTCTGCTTCCATTTGCATTCTCTATTTCAGGTGAAGTTTCTTTAATTTATAGCTTCATTGTTCAGAATTGTGTTTATTTACTGTAAAATTGCCACATTCAGATCTGGCACTAATTGTACCTCATTATCTTAGAAACTGTGCAATTTCCTTCAGTTCACAGACCTTACATCTGCTGGGCAGACACAACAAAATGCTTTACCCCATCTTGCTCTGCTGGAGACAGCACTGTTGGCATCGCCCATCACCCTCTGTCACTAAGGCCCCTAGATTGTTCTGGTACACTGAAAGACTCAGCAGGCATTAGTTTGTTTTTCAACAAAATAAAACTACAGAAGAACAAAAGGGAACTGCTGACAACATCAAGCTTTTCAAAATTCTTTGAGAGATAAGAACTTTATCCATTCCCTGGAAATAGCAAGTTTTTGTCTCTTCACATAAATTCTTGGGAAGATTCTGTGGTCAGCTGGAGGGAGAAGTGCCAGGGAAAAGCATGCATCTGGAGATGGGCTCTGAAGTAATGTGGCCAGGACTGGGTTATTCTGGAAAGATAGATATTTTAGTATTTAAAATGTAAAAGGATCTTTCACATACAAATCATCTTGTGGAGCCAGTTCTCCCTGGTTTGGGGTTTAGGGCAGTTTCCTTTGATGGCAGAAGAAGCCTGCCCGTTTTAGAATCTAAGAAGTGTATTAGAGCAGATTTTCAACAACTTGAAATATAAAACTACGATTCTTGGCTAAGTAACATCAGTTATTAAGCTGAGATTGTATTCACCAAAGTGCCTTTTTTTTTTTTTCCTTAAAAAATGCTTTTTAAAACAAGCCTGACAGTGAACTGTAATAAACAGATTCTCACCAGTTAATTGCATTTAATTTACTCTGCTAGTCTGCTTTTGCTCTTTTCAAGGCCTTACATAGTTCTCTCTCTCAAGGATACAGTTATCAAGGCTAATTTACAATATCTAATCCTTCGTATTTACTCAACAAGGAATTAGTTTTCCTTTATAATTATTCCTCACAAGTCCCTGTTCATTTTGTGGGCCCTTCCCAGGAAGGCTTCATATTAACCTTAAACTAAAGCCATTTAGCAGAAAACTTCAGAGAACACTCATTTTTAATATTCAGCAAATAGCTAAGCTTAAGTAAAGAAGTGAAACTGAAGATGGCCAGTCAGATCCCAAGAAAGGCAAGCATTAGTAGGCTCTTTGCACTTGACTTTTTCAAATTCAAAACTTTAAGGGCATTCACCAACAGTTACTGGTTTCCACCTGATATGATCCAGGTGTATGCAACAAATGTAAGGTGAAATTTGCCCTTTAGTAGTACTTTTTGGCCTTTAAAGGAATATTTAAACTCCAGGGGAATGACAGCTGATCATGTGCTGCACATTTCTGGTTTGGGTAGAATAATTATTAGCACTTTGATAAGCAAAATTAGCTTTACTGTTATAAATACAGTGATATTCACTGTTAATGAGTTAATAAACTATTCATAGTCTAGATTTGTGGCATTTGGGAGTCATATCCCTGTACCACCCACACCAACCCATGCTTGCCAGCTGTATGGAAATGTGTGCTGTCTGTAGTTGCAAGGTCTTGTATTTGCTTCCTGGATCACATGCTGACCCTCAGTATGACCAAATTAAAACAAACTGAATGAGAAAGTGAAAACGTGGGCCCAGAAGTACCTGCTCAATACAGCAACAGGGGCTTTGGGTTCCTGGATAAAATCCCTCACAAGTTTTCTTCTAGAGGAATGGGGGAATTCGGCTGCAGTAGGGAGCAACATGTCAAGTGGGAGGGAGAAATGGTTTAACAAAAGATGTGTGAAACACTTTGTAAAAGATCACTGGTCTCCACACTTGCAGGGAATGACAGAGACTTACAAGTTGTGTTGTTTGTTTAGAAGCAGATTTAGAAAGCAATTGAAATTAAGGGAAAGGCTAAGAAGTTTCAATTGTAACACACCACTCAATTTGATTTTTTTTTAAGAGACTGTAAAATACAGTTCAGTTAGAAAACCTGAAAATACCTACTAGGCTGTGTTTAGGACTAAAAATGCCAGGCAGAATAAAGACTTGCAGGGCAAGAAAAGAAAGACAAGACTATTCCAATACAGAAATTCAAGTAAAAGGACCCACTTCAAGTGGAGTTTCCAGAGGGTCAGTTTAGTATTCCCAACAGGAACAATGCTCTGCAAACAAGAGGGGTGCTGAGGAGAACAGAGTGTATTAGAATTTCACTGGGACAAGGTCCACTTGGAAAGAAAAAAAACTGAAACAAAACAAAAAACAGGCAATGTACTAGAGTCAGTTTTGCCTTGAAAAACTTGTAACTCAAAGAGAAAGTAAAAAGATTCGGAGACAGACTGGTGTATAAAGCTTTTCTTCAACTTGTTAACATAAAAAGGAATTTTCTGAAGGAATTCTTTCACAGATAAGACACTGGAGAGAATTTCGATATTTGAGTTGAAAATAATTTGTTTGGTCATAAACTACTATTTATGGGACATTAAAAAAAAAGAATATAGAGCAGTAAGTTGCAAGGCCTGCAGGAATATGTGCAAAAAAGAGGAGAACTAAATGTATACAGGAGACATTAGAAAAACATTAAATTATGATGTGGCAACATTTGGCAAAGCTGTACTCCATAGAAATTTTATCTTGATTCACCTGAGCAAAAAACAACAGGGTTTTTGGATATGCACCTTTAAGTATTAAGTGAGGCTGGTCAATTGGTTGTGTGTGCAAAGGAAAGATCTGGAAAACCTAATTCATTTGAAAAATGTAGGCTGACCAGGGAGGAATGAAGGAATGTCAAGATGGATGTTAAGACTTTGTAAGAAAAAGTTTCTGAAAGAACTAAGCAGCTATATTCATGCAAACAGTTAAAACAATGCTAAAGCACATATGTAAGAGCCCAGCTGAAATGAAAATTAATCTGTTGACTTACTGTGGGGATAAAAAAAGCCTTGCCCTGGATACAAACTGTGAAAATAACTATGTCAGCTCTTGAAGGGAATTCCTGCTGACCAGCTTTGGTCAGTGGGGAAAATTTTCAAGTAGAGAGTTCAAGGATGAACTTGAGCTAGGAACCCTTGTTTTCAGCTGAGTTTAAAAGTTGAAAAGATAATCTTGTTAGGTGACGTGTTTCTGTTAAATCATTGCAAACTTGTTGCAACACCTATGCCTCAGAACTCTGGTGAAACCTGAAGAATTTAAAGTTAGTTAAGTTTTTCATCAGAGATACATACTGGACTCATGGCACAACTGTGTTGGATCAGCAAAAGTTCAGCTGGGTGAGCATCCTGTTGATGATGGCCATCAGGGAATAGTTGTAAAAGCATAGCAAGAATATAATAGTAATTCCTGGAACATTCTTTTACTCTGATTCATAATCTTGGGGATATCCTGACAAAGAATTTACTTCCTAAGTTTCAAGTTGCTTTTGAAGAATGATAAATTTTAACATCCATAAAAAAATCATGCAAGGAGTTCCACCACTTGCACTTGTGTGAGTGAAGATACAGCTCTCCAAACATTCATTTATTTACTAGAGATGGAGAAACTCATTCCCTACTCAGTGCTATTGCTGCTTATTATTTTACCAAAAAGCTTTGGTTACCTGAGAAAACTGTCTTTTCCAAAATTAAGATTCCTGCACCAGTGACTTGGCCTTCACATAAGAGCACTTTTGTACCTTTTAGTATCCTTGTTGTTCTCCCTTCCCTTTTCCAATTATCTCCTCTGTTGTGTAGCAGTGAGTAGGGACAGGCTGCAACATGGGGAACAAAACTGTTAACAAAATAGCATTCAAAATTATTTTTATTAGACCTAGTGCCTTCTTAAATAGTTTATTTTTTGTCCTGCCCCAAGAGTATTTTAACATTTTTGCCAATGAAGATTTATGATCCTTTTTCCTCATTTGGATACGACTCTCATTTCTGATGGATTCATTTTTTCCACCTTAAAAGAAAAACAGTGAAAAAAATCCCAACCTAAAACCTTCACATACTCAGGAAATTCTCATCAACAGGCAGAAGTCATTAAAAGTGGGAAAAAGACTAACCGTAACTACAGGTAACCAAAG
>VYZR01093038.1:0-12236 GCA_013400675.1 Oxylabes madagascariensis
GGCCGGGCCGGGCCGGGCGCTGTGCAGCCGAGCCGTGCCCGCGGCCGGCAGGGGGCAGGCGCGGCCCGTGTCCCGCCTTCCGTGTCCCGTGTCCCGTGTCCCGGCGGGAATGAGGAGCCGAGCGCCGGCCCTGCGGCCCCGGCGGGGCGGTGGCACCGAGCCCACGGGAGCGCGGCCTCGGCCGCCTCCTCCGCCCGACGCGCGGAGCCCGGGCCCGGGTTTGCGGCTGCCTCCACACACCCCGTCCCGAGCTTTCCTCATCCCGGCGCAATCCCTTCTGGTAACAGTTGGGACATTGAGGCCGATTGCAAGACTGCGTGTGCGAGTCCCTGCCAAGATTTTCCCATTGTCACAGCTCGCCGAGTTCCTTCCCCTTCCTCCACCCACCAAATCCTGCTGGGTTACTGGAAAAGCTGCAGTCCAAATGTACCAGTGTCTTCAGGCCACCTATCGCATAAAGGGATTTTTCCAGGAAAGGCACGTAACACAATCACGGTCATTCCCGACTTCTTTGCCCCTTGAAATTTATTCTTTTCCACTCCTGAAAGGGGGTGGTAACCTATTTCAACAGCACAAGTTACTAGAGAGGCAACAGATATAATTTTTTTAAACAAACAAACAAATAAATAAATAATGTTTGGTGTATCTGTAATCTCCAAGCTCCAGGACACAACCGAGCCAGCCAACATAGTCCATATAAAAACCTCCTCAGTCACTAATTCTGTAACTTCATGGTGACAGTGACAGCCAGCAGGTGTGTAGATTGCCTACAGAGTGTCTCCTCCTCCCCACAAACCTTGGGAAATTTGGGGGATGCACACAACAGAATGGGATGGCACCAACCAAACAAAACAAAATAAAAACTCCATGCAAATTAAAAAAAAAAAAAACAGGAGACAATATTTTCTAGGAATAGAGACTATTCTCTTACTCAGAACAGTAAGAATCAAAATTTTTGTATTACAGGGTGAGTTTTCATTTTCCAAATCCTTGATCACATTTCTTAATCTTTCTGAGCCTCATGGTTTTCAATACAGCACCATCTTACCCACCTGCACAGTGGCTGGTGCATTCTGGTGAAGGTCATTATGAAGGCAGGCACTTTAATTACATGTTTAAAGTGACAATTGTATCTTATTATGATCGTGACCTGAAGGAGAACCAGACTGCCTATTAACTATAGGTGGAGAACATTCCTTTAATGAAGGCATGGAAGGCAGGACTGTGAAGTTCTTGTTCTCTTTCTTAAGGACAGATTATTCTGTACTTCTGTATAAGCCAATTAGTTTATAACTGCCTTGGCTCCCCAAACTGCAAAATTGAGGGAAATGCACATTTTCACAGAAGCAACATGAGATTTATTTATTTATATAAATAACACTGTCAAGGTTCTTGGAAACTGCCAGATAAAGCATGTCACATAAGAACAAAGTAAATAGGGCCAATAGCTTTTATTGTGAAGTAAGTAGGAAATATTTTTGTCTTTATGACGCTGAGAAATATAAGGAATGAACAATCTTTTCACATTGTGCTTTTCACTCTCTCGCTAAGCAGTCCCTGCTAGATAGAACTCAAAAGGACTCGCATGTTTTTGTCTTAGCACATCAGACAACCCTACAGAGAGTGAAATGCAAACAGAGAAACAACCAGAAGCTTTCTTGTACCATCAAAGATGGAGAAAAAGGGGCAAGAAAAGGTGGCAAACCACAAAGTTTGCCCAACAGAGAGGCCAAAACAGGGAAGAGAAGTATCAAAAGCAGCCACAGGCATCTGAGAGGAAAGCACAAGTGAGTGGGAGGAAGACAATGCAATAATACAAAAATAAAGCCCCTGGCCCATTTGGGCATGTTCAGATTAAAGGGCAGGGGCAAGCCAGACTGACAACTGTCTTGGAGCTCTTCCCCAGGGCGCAAGGCATTGGGTGGTTTTTGTATATAATAAAAAAGCTTTAGGCATTTCTGTTCATGCCAGCTCCCTTTATTGAGCTGGCGTCTTCCCTCAAGATGGCTTTCCCCATCAGCCTTACCTGAACCCTTAAGGCAAGTGCTGCTTTTTCCCTGCCCAGAACAGCAGTGAGAGACAACATCCACCACACACATCTTCCTGCACCATTGCCTGCCCCACTAAACCTACCAAGATTTCTCTGGTTTTGGCCATTCTGAGGACAAAAATTACAGTGTTTAGTCACATCTCAGGCAGTCTCTCTACCCTCACTGACCTAACACGAGAACCATTAAGTGATGCTGGCCAGCTGCACTGTATCCTCACAAAAGAGCTCTCAAGGAGCCAGCTCTGTACACAGTACCTGTAGTGGTGCAAACTGGAAAGGCAATTAGGAAATCTCCCTTCTGTCTGTAACTGCAGCAAAGATACACACATGGGAATACCATGGCATGCTTTTTTAATGGCTTTTAAAACATTCATTTTTTTCTCCACAATTCAGAGTCCTCTGCATCCCTGTAACACAGTCCACATAATGTAGGTGGATTCAAAGCCCCTACCCCCATCTAAAACTTTTCTACAAGAAGTCATCCTCATAGCCCCACTCATCACCCTTAAGTAAATTCTGCTCCAGTTTTGGCATCTTCCATGCACTTCTGGAACCTCAGGACTCCTCCTTGTCTGAGAAAACCTCACAGTTTAAGAACAGGCCCTGTAATTCCTCTTTTCTCCACTGTATTTGTGAGCTATGGAGAACTGGACTAGTGGGAGCCCGTGGACTCCACACTTGATGGTTGGGAGAAGTAGAGCAACCCAGAAAACACGAGAACAGCTGACAGCGCTTCAGGCTTTTTGATGCCTCCAGGTAGTTGGGATGTGATCTGACCCCATCCTGCTTGAAGAATCTCCAGCCAAACTGTCCACTATTCTTTAACGAGATGCATGAGGCAGAAAGGACACAGCCTGGTTTCTCCCAGGTGCTCACCAGTTTGATGGCAGAGTGCTTTTGGTGTAAAATGATAGGAAAAGCCTGAGCATCAGAGCTATTGTTTCTCCTGGTTCAAAGATTCACAAGAGAAAACTGGTCCCTTTGCTTTCCTAGATCTGAGGAGCTTGGTTTAACTCCAGAGAGATTAAAGGTGCTGAAATGGGAGGGAGGGAAGGTTCCTACCATTAACAAAGGGCTGGTTGCAAGTCTGGGGAAGGAGTGTACTCCATCATTAAGATATCTATGTTCCCTCTGGGAAGCCTTTGACCTAGAGTAAGGATCTGAGTTCAATGTCATTCTTCAGGCGGTAATTAAGCAAAAGGCTGGTGGAGGAAGCAATCTCAGCAATCTCTCTCCTGCTCCTGTCTCCATAGACATCTTGCACCATGAAACAAAAGGCTTTACCTGTGCACAGCCCTTATCTATTGCCAAGTGTTGGGAAAGCTGTGACTTTAGGAACTGTTAAGAAAAGGTCACTGAACTGCTAAAATCTGACAGCATTTCCATCACATCCAAAGCACAGCAGCCAGTTTGCCCTCTGCAACTCCTTCCCTAGCTACAATAAAGTGGGCAGCCCAGCAGTTAATGCTGGCAACTCAGAGTAATTGAATTTGCACAGGGCCCATTTCCAGCCCTGCTATTGTGCAAGTCTGGGAAAGGCACCAATTCTCCCTGTGCTCTCTCCCCCGCCCCCCGAGTGAAACAAAGCACCCATCAAGCAGCAGGCTTGCTTGTCTGAATGAATTAATAGCTGTAGAACAACCTGAGTTCTACACAGGTCTGTCAAAGCCATTATGAGGACTGACGCTGGCTATCACCCCCTTGTTCAGGAAAAAAAGGCACACAGAGGCTACATCAGGCAACTGCAGAATGACCCAGCCTCGGGGAGAAATTTGACACCATGCAGATACCTAACAGTAACATTTATCAATCAGAACTTACATAGACTTCACTTGAACCAGGCAATCCAGAGTTTGTAGCCATCCTCTTTACTCCTAAGGCACAGAGCCTTAAAGGATTTAAGCATCTAAATAACATCAGCGGCCTGAAACCTAAATACCTTTGAAGAGCAGGGCCTCAGGATTAGCCTGCTAACTTCATGCCACTGGGAACACTAGCCCTGATGTTTCACCTGATACTTGCAAAGAGGCAATTGAGGATTGAGAACCCACCTTGTTAATTAAAGCAGGGTAGTATCTTCTTGTCTCTTAATAGGGAGATATAATCAATGTTAATCTTTTGGGCGTGCTACTAAATATCCAAAGGGGATGTTTGTTTTGCAATTTCCCTCTTCCTTAATGGCAGGCAATAGTAGGCTTTTCCCTGCCCTGCACAATCAGCCACCCTGCAAATCACAGCTGTAAATATTTTGGCTTGTTTGATAGCTGTAGCATTTCAGCGTCTTTCACCTCGAGCTTCCCCTCAACCATTATTCATTGGTCCTTTGTGGCAGAGTTTTTGAGCTGATGTCCTGCTGTTAAGTTAGGTATGCTTGTGAGCTCTGTGTAGACTTCCTCATGCTCTGGATTCCAAGCCGATCCATACCATGTACCTGAAGGAGTAGTAGCAAAGGAGAGCAAGCTCCTGCCTTGGGCCAGTCAGAAAAGATGCGAGCCATTTGCCTGAAGCACCAGAGACTGCAGAGATGTCCAACTCTGACTGAGGAAGATGCATTGGATGGGGAGGCAGGGTACACTGAAAAAGCCGATAGGGAAGGAAGGGGGTAGGATGGGTAGTCAGGAGAAGGACAAGGGCAAATAAGGCGTGGGGAGGCTGAAGCAAGAAAGACAGTTGGGGAGAGGCAGGATGTCTAGGAAGAAACAAGGCTTGAAATGAAGGAGTGGGATGACTGGCAGAGTGGGCATGGCCTAGAGTCAAACATGAAGTTTAGCAGAGGAACCAGTGTATATGGAAGAGTGGAGCTCATCTGGACAAAGGCAGTTGTGGATATGGATGGAAAATCGAGTTACTTATATACTTATATTCCTGCCAGCCAAGTCCTTGCTATGGAAGCAGTTTTGGAGTTGTTAGACAGTGGTCTCAGCAAGGGCAGAAAAATTCATCTGCTTTTGACAATGGGGCTTGAGAAATCTCAGATACTATGTCTGGAGAGGACGTGTCTAATGTGACTGGAGAGGATGAAACCTTGTAACCTGGGGACTTCTCCTACCCATAGTGTTTGGGAGACTTGAGGATAGTCTGTGAGTAAACAGCAGCAGAAGGTGCCGCTAGTATTTCTGGGGGAAGAAGGGTAGAAAGGATGTGCAGAGAATATGGATGGATTGAAGGAAAAGCAAAGCTGGTACTGTTATTCCTGACTCCTTGGGCAACCACGTGCAAGTGCCCTAGATGAAGGCAGTTTTGCTACAGGCATTATAGCTAATGCCATTTTAATTTCTGACATGTCACTAATGGAAAGAGATTTAACATGTATTTATTCAATGTCACTAAAAATACTCCAGCAGATGCAGGGTAAGGAGGATAGGACTGATCAATGGGGGAGGGTGGAGAGGACCTGCACTTTTGTAAAGACTGAAATGTGATGCTTACAAGCGGGATTTGGAAAGACTCTCTCCCAGTAACTGCTAAGTATCCTCTGCCATGAAAGCCTGCTATCAAGTGTCACGTCAAATCAAGGAGACTATAGACAGAGACTGAGAGAGATACTTTTCCTAAGACGCAGCCCAATGGATGAAAAGTAATTGCACTGCTCTGGCATTGCCTGAACTTGACAGGTTCTCACTGAGAACAAATATCCTTTCCCTGGTAATGAAGGAAAGGTTTAATGTCATTGCACTCCAGGTGAGTATGTTCAGTACAGTGAGTCCCTTTGCCACTGTTCACACCCATGTGTTAGCCATGAGTGGTCTTCTGGCAGGTTCTAATCTATTTCACAAAGTCTGCAGGAGGTGTGGGGCAGAAGTCAGCTGAGAGAGCAGCTGGGTGCATCATTTTCTTCCCCCTTCTCCCGTGTGTTGCAAAGCAGGTCACTGGCTCCTGTCTTGTGCTTATCCCTTGTCCCTGCATGGGGAGGTTTCGATCTGCAGCGAGGGGTGGCAGAGGACCTTCTTGCCCCCAGGCTGGATGCAGCCTTGGTGTACAAACTGTGCAGGCTGTACAGATCTGCCTCTACTTCCACACTGTGTGACCTGGGAGGCAGGCAATACACCATGGCTCCCTGCCCTCCCTCGGTAAACCTGCCCTACCTTCTGCCGAAATAACAGAGAGGATTTAATGCTTCCTGGGCCAGGGGTGACCATGATGCCCTGGCTCCTCCAACCCAAATGGGCCTTTGGTCAGTAAATCATGAAACAATAGGAGGCTTTTTCGCTCACAGTATGCAGCTCTGTCCCTACGCTCGCTAGAGATGGGCTCACACAAAATGCTAAGATTCAAGCCTCCATGAGCACCAAGGGAATGCAGATCCAGATTAGACAGTGCTTGGATGCTTTGGTGATTGGCACCTTAGAAATTACATAGATAGACAGAGCACAGTGGAAATAGATGGGACTTTGCAGCTTTGGCTCTTCTCTGCTAGTTATAATTATTTAAGATGATGTTTCACATCACATTCAAGCTCCTGTGCAGATAGCAGCGGCAGAGAACAAGAGATCTCTGCCACCTAGGAGAGGATTATGTGGATATGACAATGTTCAAACCCACTGGGCTCTGCCACGCTGCATTATTTAAGCCCAGTAACCAAATTTAGTAAGCAGCCCCTGAGGCGCTGAGAGAAAAACACAGCTTCCAAAGCTCCTTCTCTGCAGCCCTGTCGGCTTCCTCCCTTAAAGGAGCCACCGACTTTTCTCTTCCTCCCTCAGCCCCACCAGCCAGGCCTGAGCTCCCACACTGTTCCCACAGGAGCGATGGAGTCCCTTGCACAGGTGTAACACATGACCCAGGTACAACCTGTCACACACAGTGTGAAGCCTTGGGAGCCCAGTGCAGAGGTACCTGCATGGGGAAAATCAGCCATCCCAGCTCCGGGCCTTCAGGATGCAGGGCACAGAGGTTTCATCTGTGCAGTGAGGTGTGAGCTCAGGTGTAGACAGGACAACCCTACAGTCAATGCTCAGCCTGTCTGGACCACTGGCTGCTTCCCAGCTGTAGTTCTGTATTTGATATCTCTGTGTACTCAGGCTCCTAGTGCTACCCATCTGCCCAGAACTGGCTGTCACCTTTTTGGGAGCTTTGCAGCTCCATCTAAATCTGTGCAGAAGCATGCCAGCTGGTAAAGTGTGTGGACAGAAGCAATTCTGGACACACAAACAGGCTCAGGCTTGTGCTTGGGTGAAGATCTCTCCTTGCCTCCCTTGCCCACCAAGTGCTGCAGATGATGGGAAGAGGTGAGCACAGCTCTAACTCTCCCCAGCTCGAGCCTCGCTTCAACAGCAGAGCTTTGTCACTGCTCCACAATGTCACAATGCCAAACAATGGCACTTGTTAATCAATTTTCAAAAGGACTAAAGCCAAGAGGGACTGGGAGGCTTGGGCAGACCCTCTGTCAGCATCTCGGACTGTAGGTCAGCTGTCTTGTGTTCAGTGAGCAGGTGCTATGCCACAGCAGGCCCTTGACTGCCCAATTAGATGGGAGTGCCCCAGTCCTTGTATGTGGCCAAGCTCTCTGGAGCAATCTGAGGGAAGGAGAGGTTGAACAGAGTAAATATTTAACCAGTGCTGTGTCAAATGCAAACATATGTCCACTGTGGTGTTTGTCATCACAGGGCCCTGATCTCGTACGTACACTTGAGGCAACATAGCTTAACTCCCCACTGATTCTAGCAGAGCTGGCTTGAGAGATGCAGAATTTACCTTGGCATGTGAAGCAGTCATTTCAGTAAAACCCAAGCTCAGCCTCGGGGAGCCATGAAATAGTGTTGAGACCTGCTGGAACTGTAGGTGACTCCTGCCACCGTGGCTATTAACTGCAAGGCGTATCCCCCCCACCGCAGCAATCGGACGCCATTGCCTCTTAAAACTGTCTGCTGTCTCTTAGATCCCTCCCTGGCCTTCTGCCCAGAGCCCCAGAGGCAGAGTCGGAGACTGGTGTTTACAAACAGTCTTTTAAACTGTGTGTGGAATGAGAAAAAGGAGCAAGCCCAGCTGAATGGCCCTGGGAGGAGCAGATCTCATCAGAGCTTGCACGGAATGTTTTCCGGAGCCCCCTTTTTTCACCTAGAAGAAAGCTCTTCACTTGGCTCTGGCTGAGCTGCAAGGACAGGGAACAATGGCAGTGGTAATGGGGCTCTCCAATCAGTCAGGGCTCCTGCCAGATGCATCTCCTGTGAGCTGCGCCTCTCAGGTTGCCACCATGCCAGGGAGCATACAGCAACGCTGATCATAAAGACCAGCTCTGCAAGGAAAGGAAGATTCTGGGGTTGTATGGATGGAAACAGCTAGTCCACGGGGCATGAAATCTCTGCCATCTTGTGCCATTCCCAGACGCCAAATTGCAGGTATTCAGGATTGTTTGGGCTTTTTGATTTCTGTGGTGGTGGTGGTGTTTATGCAATTCTCAGCCTGACCAAACTCAAAAATGGGTTATTTATCACATACCTCGAATGCTGTGACACATATGGCCTATTGCAGCAGGGCCCCTAGGCTGCCCCTACCCCACAGCCATTTTATCTGTAAGCCACAAGCTCTTTCCCAGTATTCCTATTGTTCAAGTGACCACCAGAGCCTATACCAGCACTGGCCTCTGGCGGATGATCCCGGCAAGGAGGCGACATCCAGTATAAACGGAATTCTTCTCCCTCTGTGAGCCCCTGTGGCCAGTCAGCTCTTCCCTCCACCACACAGACCCCCAAGAAGATGCTGGAGTCTGTGCCAGCAAGGATGGCAGTACTGGCTGTCATGTGGACATCGGTCCTTGGAGAGCTGTCCTCATCCAGCACAGGATACCAGACGCCTGTCAGCTGCTGGCTGGCTCCTGCTGCGCAGTGCTGGGTGTGACACCCAAGAGCAGGGTCATTTTCTGTAAAGCCAATTTACCCAAGTCCTTTTTGAGGTCCTTTTTCTCCCCCTCGCAAGGGGGAAACTCTCCAGCAGTGCTGTTGTGGGTGAAGTTATTCTCTCAGAACTTTTAAAACAGTTGCCCATGGGGACATAGTATGCTGGAAAAACAGTCATTTAATTCTGGTGTGATCACTTCAATTCTCAAGCCTGGCTCTTTCCCTCCCTCCCTCCCTACCATCCACTGGAAATCAGCTTGCTCGATTCAGCTGCAAGCTCTTTGCGGCAAGGATGAGAGGGCCATGGTGTGGCCTGTGACAGGACAGCTGCCCAGTGCTCCTTGCTGCTTCAAACTAGAGGCAAAGTGTGCAAAGCCAGCATGTGGCCTGCTCTTGGGAAGGGATGTGACTCCCCAGCTTTTTCTGTGGATCCACATGGAAACACAACTGTGGAAATAAAAATAACAGTTCTGGTGAGAGCACAGCAAAGACTTTCAGCGGCTGTGACTAACATTAAGCCACTTGGCAAAGTGCTTCTCACTCTCACTCTGCCTTTTCCTACTCTCCAGGAACCTCAGGAGGGGCAGAACTGGAATCCCTGTCTGGGAAAGGGGAGGACAAAGAACATGTAGATGCCCAGCCTGGGACTTCCTACAGCTACTGCTCGTACCAGGCAGACAAGAGCCACGTGCAGCAGCTCCAAAAGCAACTCAAAGGAAGGGAAAGGCGTGAGATTGTTTGTATGAAATGTAGACATCAGGACTGGCTGAGGGCAGCCCAGACCTCTGTTTCCCTGGAAGTAAGAAGCAAGGCCTGGGGTTTTGCCAGAGCCTGCTACCACCCAGCCTGCTCTTATGCCAGCAGGATTTGTCTGCAGCAGCAAACATCCAGTCAGAGGAGATTTTCAGGATGGGTTGCTCGGCAGGGAGGGGAGGGATGAGTGAGTATAGAAGAGGATAAACCTGTGATGTTCCTCAATTGCAGTGCAGAAGCAGCCTCGGATTTCCTCCTAGGGCTCAAACTTACTTTGGCAGAACTCTTATCTGTGCTCAGCCACGCTCGCACACGGGGGAAGAGCCACCGCTGCCTGGTGCAGCAGGCCCTTCCTGGGACTGCAGGCTCCATTCTTTCTCTGCCCTAGACTGACGCAGTTACAGCCTTGCTCAGGGCTGAGGTGTTGGCAGCTGAAAGCCACAGCAGACACGTGGATGCAGCAGATCCAGACAGAAGTGCGCTCTGGCACAGGCAAGATGAGGCGGTTGCTGGTGGGGGAAACTACTTAGGGGTTGGAAATCTGCTGATTGCCTTTATACAGAAGTTGGCTCAGGAGAGAAAACCTCTGTGGAGTAGTTGAGCTCTGTCCTGTCTCCTCTATGCCACAAAGCACGTGCCACTGGTGTACGACCCTTCATTAGATGGCTACACCAGCCGTGGCCCATCATCAGCTGCTGAGCCAGTAGCCTTGCCCCCCAGCCAGGTATCCTCTCAACAGTGCTAAACTCCCTGAGAAGGAGGGAGCAGGGGAATGGCACTCTTCAAGCAGTCTGCCCTGTAAATCATGACCTTAATATTGTTTGCACTTAAATCCAAAAGCAGGAAGAAGATCATCCTCTTCATATTTTTTTGTGGGCAGTCAATAACTAACCTCTGGGACCCGGCTGCTTACGAGAGAGAAAATTTCTGAAAGACAGCAATGAAGAGGACGTGGGTGCAGGGGGAGGAGGAAGGCGGGGAGGGGGAGAGCAGGGATACGTATGTCACAGCTTACCTCAGAGCCAGAATTAGAAGCTGGGTAAAAAAAATAAAATCACAGCAGGAAATAATGTGTGGCTTAAAATAGCAACATCAAATGGGAGCGAGAATGGGGAGTGGGTGGCATTTGAGGTTGCTGCTCTGTTCCTCCCTCAATGGCAGGGTGATTAATATGTCTACGCTACTTGTATTTATGTAACAAAGGGCACTAAAGGCCAAAGCTGCATTTTCACCAACACTGCAGGGGAGTCTGAATCTTTTCTTCTCCCCATAGCATTAAAAGGGAGGATCTGCACTTGTGCTTCCTCCCTCAGAAACCAAAAAAACAATCCTAAAAAATCCATGCTTCAGCACTGCACACACAGTTACATTTCCACAGCTTGGCATGGTGGCACAGATACCTTTAAGGCTTTGAAGGCATTCCTGCTGTCTTTCATGGCTCCCCACAGAAAAAGCCTGTTCCCAGAGAACACCTGTAAACGTGTTTGGGTTGTCTCTGGCTGGAGGCTGCGCTGTAATAGCAGGCAAGGTACCACTACATGTTACTACACATTTTCATGCTCGTTCTCTGTATTTGCAGTGAATCATAGATCTCTGAGATGGGTCATACAGTCCATTTCCTTGCCAGCACAGGATTGTTCCCAGCCATGTACTTAAAATCCTCACGTTTTCTCTTGGGAAACAGTGATTCAGACTGATCACTCTTCTCTTCACGCTTTGTATCCTGAGAGCTGCATTAAAGACTTGAAAGCACTCATGTGTTTTGATAAGAAGGGGATGTTGTTCTTGGGTGCATCAAGAACTGTTCAACCCACCACATCTCTGTTCACTGATGAGTGGCTGCCGGATGTACCACACTTGTTTTTTAGACTCCAAAAAACACTAATAAGCAACGCAGAGACCGGCGCGGAACTTGCAGTGAAAAGTAGGAAAGCATCCCAAGGAGTGCAGGAGCCTTGTGTCTCAGCTGGCCACATTCAGCACCTCCCACTCATCTGAAAGGCCGTGTGCGGCCAGAATTGCCCCTTCTCAGTGTCTGGTGCCCTCAGTGAGCAAAGGCAAGAGCAAAGACCTTCCTTCTCTCCACACACACACGCGCCTCCCGCTGCTGCAGCCATTACTATCAAAATGCCTGCTTCCATGTATCTACGTGCAAATAGCTTAAGACCAAGTTTGTAGTGTGATAAAAACCTGCTGCAGGGGCCTGATCCAGATATTCCCTGACATCAGCAAATATCTTCGACATAAGTTGGGCATTGCTTCTGTCAGAGGAAGGAGAATCTGGCCCAGATCTAATGCAAATCTTCCCACAGGCAAGCAGAGCAGCACGATTTGTTTAAACATGGCATGCTGGTGGCTGCAGACAGAGATCACTCCCAGCAACTCCATCAACATGAATAATATCCTGCTAGTTAAATCCAGCCATGGTAAATATCTCCACCATGTTATCCCTCCAAGCAAATATAGTACCTGTGTGGAAGAAATTCCTCAGAATGTTTCCTGTCTGGAGCTGAAGCTTGCCAGGGACTGAATTTCCTGTGAGGCTACAGTTGGGAATGAGAAGCAAAGAAGCTAAGAAGAAAATGAGATGATACATATTT
>VYZR01093044.1:1398-16088 GCA_013400675.1 Oxylabes madagascariensis
TTCTGCCCTCTTTTTAAATTACTAGACAGTGTGGTCAAAAACTGGTATCTTTTAGGAAATGATTCAGTAATCAGAAAGCTCTTGCAAACCATTCAAGTGAGTCACAAATACCTGTCATCAGAAAAAAAAAGTATATAGTGAGTTGCAATCAGATGTAATTTTCTATTGTTTATCTGTAATTCTTGTAAGATTTCTACAAAAATGAAAACTTATATAAAAGTCTGGATCATATGCAGAAAAAAATAGATATGTAATTCATGACTTCAGTTGATGCAACTCCATTTTTTTTACAGGGCCATCAGGTTCTAGTGGAAAAATACAGGAAAGAGCTATATTAAGAAATAATTCAACAAAAGAAATCTGAATAATGAAAGCATTTGAGAAAATATGATGAGTATTTAGAAATAGAAGAAACAAAGATGTCAGAATATTAATTGCAAGTGCTCCACTTTAAGGAAAATATAAGCAAATGAATACCCCAAATCCCTCATCCTAAAACAAAAAAACCAACCAAGCAAAAAACCCCAACAAAATCAAGGAAAGCTTCTGAATTATATTTGAAGCCCAGTATTCAGCTAATGATATAAATCCAGGCAACATTAGGGGCTATAGTCTCCTTTTGTCACAGAACTTGAATCTCTGTGAGAAAAGGAATACCATGAAGAAGGTTTAATCACTTGATTCAGCATGCAGATGTCAATCTATATGTCTACTGCCTATTTTACTCTTTTGAAATCATGAGAGCAAAATAATTTATAATTCCTGTTTCTTCCTGAGGCACAGCTTGCTGAGAAAAGACCATTAGCAATTTTCAAGAAAGGAATTAATTGCATTTCTGAATGTCATCAAGTATCATCTTCAAACAAGATTTTTAAAAAGTATCATATTTTGTGTTTACAATCTCTCTTATTATACTTTCTATGTCTCTTTCTTCTGTATATGTTTGCCTTCTGAGTTCAGTGATAGGATCATAATTATACTTGGCAAAACAAGTAATACTCATTATGATAATTTTAAAACTTATTTTTGATCTCTGGTTCAGGTTTTAAAAACCCCTCAGATGTAATTCTCTTCAAATACCATTTTTCACCATTTCTCTTCTTTTTCTCCATTACTAGGAACAATAATATAAAAATAGATTTGACATTTCTTTTAATTCATCTGCTAGCTTTTTATGTGTTCTTTAATTTCCCATTTATATTTATTCATTATTTTTAGAATGTTTTGCAGTCATAAATACATTTTTCCTATGATATTGCCGTGGAATGATACAGAAACAAATTAAACAAGGCTTTTCTAAAATGTGGAAGATTTATTGAAAGCTTTTTTTTTTATATATATACACTACAAGAAGCCTGCAAGTTTCTGCACTCCAAAAGAAATTTTTCTCAGCTAAAATCAGTTGACCTGATGAAATTTGGCTTTTCAAGGACATTGTATCAAATACTGTGTGGTCACTAATTGAAGCTGTTCTCCCAGGTCATTCAGAAAAGTGTTAACCAAAGGAGATTTTGTGGTATCTAGGAATAAATGAATTTACAAAGTTTTTCTCTTAATGAGCCCCAAGCCAATATACAAATTTCTGTTTCTTAAAAGTTATAGGAACTTAGTAATTCCAGAGCATTTATGTATATGTCAAATTTCTTTCAGAATAGCCAATAGGTTAAACCTACTTTTTTCTTAGGAAATGCATTAAACGTATCCCCTCCACAAACATGCAATCACAGAGTGATTACAGAAGCTTTCTTTTCTGTAGAAATCCAGGCTAGAAAACATAATAGGAGAAGAAATGTAAGTAGCAATTATATGTAATGAATAGAAAAGCAAAGAACTTGGTAGTAGTAAGTACAACTCAACATTTAGGAAATGCAGGTAATTGAAATTGTAATCAAGAGTCAAGTATTCCTTCAGAATTTGAATTAAATGCTGAATTGTTGATTTTTATTCTAAAGTAAATTAAATGGACTTGATAAAATACCATGCCCACCAGTAGCACAACTTTTGCAGAAAATAAGACCGGAGATTTAAAATTTTAATGATGCTACAGTATATTTGTAATATTTTTTAGTCTCATTATTGCCCTTTTGATGAGAAAAAATGAACAATTGATATTGTTCATTTCATTTTTACATTTCACTAGAATTAGATGCCACAATTTAAATCTCATGTATATTTAGCAGAAGGTAATGTACAAATCTGCAAAGCAGACCTTTTCAATAAGTTGATTTCTGGGCCCTCCCTAGCCCTCCATCCTCTCCAACTTGAGAGAGAGATATAAATGAAGAAGAAAAAAGATTGACACACAGAGCAACACAATACTTAAACCAGTGCAGCACGGATGTATGTTATAATTTGAATGTCAAATTTGGTTGGTGAATAAAGAATGTCATGCCATTTCCTGATCCCACTACAAAATTCCATGTTTTGACAGCAGAGAATGCCTTGGACTGGATATGTGCTGGGGTTTAATGCAAGATATAAAGCCTTGCAATTTAGTTTCATGGTTCAAATCCAACTGAGGATGAAGGAGTGAAATTCGATTAAAATCCAGTGATACTTTAGAGAAAAAAAAAAAAAAAAAAGAATTTGGCATATTCAAAGCAGGCTTTAGAGGATGAGTATTCAAACTGTAATACATTTGCATAATTTTCACTGATGCCCATCTCTACTTGTGGCTTTAACAAACAGGCTTCATTAGCAACAAAAATTCTGATCCCTAATGGCGGCAGGAAGAAGGCTTGAATGAAGGAAAAAGCAAGATACAGCCCAAAATGATTTTGCAGGGTAAAAATTTCTGCTACTATTGAAATGTCCTGAGTATTAAAAAATTGGCTGAGATGCTTATGAAAGATGGCTGGAATCTCAAGGCGATTTGTGTCTTCCATATCTGATCTTTTGACTAGAAATGAAAAAAGGGAAATTGTGCAAAATTTCCCTCTGATGTCTTCAGATGTGTAAATTGGCAACTTGTCTCACATGGTCTACCTGTACAGCAATTTAAAATTTAATCTCACATTTCTTCAGAGACTGGGCCTGATTGCATATCCAAATTCATAAATTTCAAGTCAGATCCTGAAATCATCATCCATAGAACAGGTGCTATTCAGATTAAAGGGAAAAGGATCTCAGATTAAAGGGAAAAGGTTGTGTGACCGATTCTTATGGTTCTTGAGTTTTGTGATATTTCTCTCTTCTTTTTGTCGGAACCATGGGAGGTGGACCCTAGATATTGATCAGCTCAAGATTAGTTTTCAAGGCAGAATTAGCCCTTCTCATTACAGAAAAGGGATGGGATGGAATGGGGAGACAATTAAAACCTGAATCTATACCAAAAAAATGCTCTTTAATTTGTCTTCACAAATTATTAAATCAGCTCCAAGGAACCAAGGATACAATGTCTGTTGTAATTTTGCATGCTTAGGAAGTAACAAAACTTGCAAAAAGATGTAAATATACAGTTTACTGATAAAGTTACTGTAATGATCATAATCATGTGGAATTACACACGATACTACAAGCCACAGGGTGCCATGAGGACCAGTGGCTTCCCTAGGGGCTGGGATTTTGAACAGAATGGAGTCTCACAGTCAGGACCTGCCCCACCACACTGTCCCGACATAGGCAGCAGGAGGGCAGCCACGGGCATCAGGCCGTGGGGATGGGTACAGGACAGAGAGAGGGCAGGGAATCCACCTGCAGGTAGTTTATTTCTGCCTTCAAGTCGTATCTTCCCTGTTTATACCAAAGTTCATTGCTTTCCTCCCTGCATTCTTAAATGTCAACACATATCTAGACTTTTCAACTGGATTCAACAATTTTCTTTAAATGATGATTCAGTCCTCCCTAATATTGGCAGTGTCTTAGAGTTTTTCCAGCCAAAAGTTTGGATGAACACTTATCTACTTCTTATCTCTAGGTCATTGGTAAATTAAGTGGAACCAGTCTCCGACTGATGACAGGAGAATACAAATACTAGCTCTTCTCCAGTCCAATTCATCTCTTTTAACACAAGCCATTGCAGTTTCTTCATTAGTCAGCTCTTTATGAGCCTACTATTCTTATATCAACATTCACCATCCTTTCCTTGAGCAGTAATTTCCTGTGGAAAACTGCATCTAGTCTTTCGGGTGGTTTTATAGTGATTTTTTGGTTTGGTTTGGTTTTTGGTTGTTTTTTTTGTTGTTTTGGTGGTGGTGGTGGTGGTGGTGGTGGTTTTTTAATTTGCATGTACTAAATCCACTGCTTCACATAATCTAAAATAGCAGCCCTTAAAAAAATACAGGTATTAGATTAGGGTAGCACCTTTGAGAAAACCACATGGATCATTTATTAACTTGGGTTTGACCTCAGTTTTGTGTTTTATTTCAAGAATATTTATAATACATTGAAAGCATTTAAGTTAAATTTAGAGTCCTGTAATTGCACATATCACCTTTATTTTCCCTTTTAATGTAGCCCATTATGTTTGCCATTCTTCAGGCAGAGTATTACTCCCTGAATTTACACATTCATTAAAAATCCCTCCTACTGGTCCTCTGTTAGTTATGCATAACTATTGCCACGCCATCCTCTTGTGCCTCAGATTAGTTTATGCTTTAGATTCACACAGCTTTGTCTTTTAAGAAAATATTCTCTGAATTGTGCATCCAGCATTGCACTTAGAGGGGAGGAAAACTGAGGAGGGAGCCACATCATTAAGCAGGGCAAGAGCACCTTTGCCAACACTCTCGCCATGCTGGTGAGCATGGATTAAATTGGGAACAAGGGAGGACGATGATGAACGGTCAAGTTAAGTGATGGGCTGTGTTAGGTAGCATTGGAGCAATTGTATTGGAGCGCGAATGGCAGTTCAAAGAGGCTGATCCTTCTTCTCCACTCAGTCCTGGTGAGACATATCTGGAGAAAGGCCAGCCAAGGGCCTGAAGAACATTAAAGGACCTGACATGTAGTACCTGACATACACAGAGATGTTGAGAGGGTTGGGACTGTTCAGTCTGGAGAAAAAGTGGCTTGAGAGGATCTTATTAATGTATATAAACACTTAACAGAGGGAGTAGCAAAGACAGAACCAGGCTCTTCTCCGTGTCAGGTGTCCAGTGCCAGGACAAGAATCAATGGGTACAAATTGAAACACAGGAAACTCCTACCAAATATAAGAAAAAAATTTACTGTGAGAGTGGCAAAACACTGAAAAAAAGTCCCTGAGAGTTTATGAATGTTTCCCTCCTAGAAGTATTCAAAACCCTACTGCACCCAGCCCTGAGAACATGGTCTAGCTGGCTCTTTGTGCACTGAGTTGGATTAGAGATGATCTTCACAGACTTCTTCAATCTATACTGTTCTAAAACAAAATTCTGTGATCTCTAATTAAATTGATTATATATTTGGGAAAATTCTGACAAGCCTTTTTGTGCCTGAAAAGGCACAAAAACCCTCTTAAACATTTAAGGCTATAGCAAAATGTCACATAAACCACAGGACTATTTTATAAGTAAGTAACCATTAAAACATTCATAAATTTGAAAAATGTCAACTGTAATTGTTAATTTCCAAAACACGTACAATTAAAACAAAATTTTAGTTTGCTCAGAAAACACTGTAAATAGCCAATGATACCATCAATGTTATTTGAAAAGCCATCCACAGTTGTAAAGAAAGCTTATTGGAATCAAAAAACTGGTAGATATAATTCTAACTGCTTTATTTTATTTCATTTCATTTCATTTTATTTCATTTTATTTTTCCATGTTTGAACATAACGCTCCAATGGGAACATGACATTTCTATAACAAAAGACAAACAGAAAAATGGTTTCTGATCTTTTCTGAGATGCATCTAAGCTTGTGTAATATGGCTGTCATGTGCACTGCACGTCATGAGTGGTGCAAAGCTGTGAGAAAAATCTCAGTCCTGCTCCAAATGTTTCAGCCCCCTTTCAGTAAACAGCCAGGGCTCTGGCTGTTTGAATTAGCTTTGAATTAAGAGCTGAGTGGTCTTTAGTTGCTGAAGCAGAAATCTCCAGACCGTAGTCAAGGCAATGCAGTTATTTGCACTGGCTTTAAAAATGCCCACTCCCTGAACTTCTGTAAGGCTGTATAAAGCACTGCCTTTACCCTGTAAGATCAGCTAAATCAGATAAGAATTTCCATCTTCACATCCACAACCTCTGTCTCTGGTCTGTCCTTGAGTTGAAAATCCAGTTTTGAGCAGTTGTGGCTGGATCCACAAATAAGATTTTTTTGAGGAAGTTTTGTTTTTCTTACATTTCAGAAGAGTAAGTCCCTAAACTTCTAAGAATGGTGTCTGAGTTTCCCTGTGAAGCTCACAAACACTTCTGTATCCTATAGTCTTCTTCGTGTTGCTAATCATGTCGTACCTCATGCCTAAGTCATAGAATCCTGGAATCACAGAGAGAATTGGGCTGGAAGGGACCTTAAAGACCATTTATTTCCAAACCGCAATGATCAGGGAAACCTCCAACTAGAGCAGGGCGCTCAAAGCTCTGACAACTTTGTCAAATCCTAGCAGGAGTAATTAAATATTGCCTGAATTTCCTGCCTGGTCTATCCATAATGGCTCTTGAATTAATGATATGGGGATTGTGTAAATCTTTAGGGATTCTTTACAGGTAAAATCTCTTTATATAAGGTCATATTAATGTCTGAAGCCCACGTTCTGCTCCTGGATGTGTTTGTGTAATTTTTATTAGTGAAAGGAATACTTACATTTGGTAGAGAATAGATCCTGGTTACCGCCATCATAGTATAAATAAAGGAACATATTCAGTTCCCTTTCTGAAGAGCTCTGGCTTGCATCACTTTCAGTAGATAAAAACATAGTCATACCAAGGGAAAATCAAAAAAAGTACATCTTATCACTCTGAAACACAGGGAACTCATCTATAGTTGAAGAAATAATTTCTGCAAGTGTCTCATTACTACCATTTTCTGAAAATCCTTTTTCCTAAAAGAATTATAGTCATAGTTCTAAAGCAGTACAGATTTAAAGAACCTGGGTTAGAGCCCAAAGGAAAGGTGCAGAGCATTTAGACTCTGGAAAGGTGAAAGAGAAACCATTAAAATTGAAACAGAATCCAAAGTACTTCCTAGAAAAATGTTTAAGACTTTTGAAAGAAGCATATTTGTAAATAAGAAGACAATTTTCCGATGCAAAAACATTACTAAGATTTTAAATAACCTCTTCAGGTTCTTGACTCCCAGTCTTGTGTGAATTCACACTGACTGTTTAGGGAATATCTCATCCAGGTGTCCATCCTTTGGTCAAAAAGCCACAACTATGCCATCTGTGTTGATCTACAAAAAGCTTCTGGACTTGAAAGAGATTCCAATCTCTTTAGGCATATGTGTGAAGTGAAAGATCCTGGTGATCCAACATTGCTCTCAGCAACGGGAAAACCAATTAAAATAACTAAATTGCAGTATGTAACTCTGCCTTCAGACTTTAATGCAACACTGAGTATGCATGTTCAGAATGGGGCTGACAGTAAAATCTACAAGAGTGATATTTTTTAATCATATTTTATCTTTTTCTTTCTAGCAGCTATGGGAAGTTCCTTAAATTTTTCCTCATAAGCAGTCTTCTTCATTTATGCATCACTGAACAAATATAGTTTTAGAGCAATCTGGGAATACAGAGCTAGGCTAGTTTAATATTTAGTGGATCAGAAAGAAGAGAGTGGGTTTTGTGCCCTGATGTATATGTCTGCAAGAGTAGGGTTTCTGGATTCCATCACAGAGAAAAATACTACCTAGATAGTGCTAAGGACACTGTTCTTTCCTATGGGACTCAAAGGAGAAAGCATAATGACCATCAGCTCTTTTCCAATGAAGGGTGCCTATATCATACTGCAAATCAAACATCCTACAAAGTAAAAATATTTCATTCTGGGAAATACAAAAAATAGCTTTCAGAATTTCTTATTCTTCCTTTCATTCAATATGTGTTTAAGTGAAGATATTTAAGGTCAAATTTTTAGCCAGATGAGCTCGACTCAAACCTGAAAAACCAGTATAAAGTAATGTCCTTCTCTCTCTCAGCAAAACAAAAAACTCTCACTATATCTCAACATTATTAGAGGAATTTTGGAGTGTTTCTTTAGTGGCTACAGCTGGTCTGAGACAGGGTGTGGGGATCTCCCCAGTGTTATTCAGTGCTATAAACCTAGAGGCTACGTTCTCCCCCAGGTTTGCTCACAAGGCAGTGCTACCACTCTGCAGTCTTTCTGTCCAAAACAGAACCATCCTTTCACTCTAGGAGTCTCTTTTCACGTATTGGAATAGGTCATATCATTCCCACCAGTTGTGTTTCATGTTTGATTTACAATGACTGAAGCACTAATACTGTGAACAGACCAGCAAGTAAGAAAACATCTCCAAGGGTCAGCCTTTTATCCTACAAGGATTGGCAGTAGCTTTGTGTTTCCTACAGGTGACATAAGTAAAACTTCATTCTGGGATAATTCCAAAATATAATAATACTCCAAGGAAAGTAGGAGCCAGCTGAAATCTCAGTTGAGTATTTTGATATCTTGTTCTGTCTCCTTTATCTTAAATCCTGTTTAACTGGCAGCAGCTGCCACTGACATTTCCACTAGGATGGTACAGATGGAGCACTGACTCAGATCACTGGCTCTGCAGTTACGAACAGCTAAAACTGTTGCTGATGAAGATTATCAACAGGGCTGTAGGAAAGGCTCATGTGTGATTGAGGCTTGCAATATGTGGAATTCAGATTTTCCACTTGCATTATTTTCATGAAAGAAATTGCATCTATCTGCCTACATGTACAATTCCAAACACGAACAAATTCTTAGTCATCAGATGTTTTGTAATCATAACTTTCTCTGCTTTGTGTTTGTTAAGCAGTTAAATCCAAAAGCAAAAATTATATGAAACAAAAAATTATTAATTTTAATATCAGCATTTAATCTGGGAAAAAAATTCCTTTATTGCTTGATGTTCTTGAAGCCTGAAAATGGTTGGGGTGGGGAGAAGCAAAACAAGGTAAATCTGTTAGCTGAGCTTTCTTGTCATTTGGGTCACATCACTGCTTATCATCCTTCATTTTCCCTCAGGAAACAGAGAGTAAACAAGAAGATAGCTGCACTGAGTCTTTGTGATAAGGGTTTCAGCTGGAAAATATAATCTGGTTTGTGATTCCTTGATCAAAAGATATTTTGAGATTGTTCATTCGTTTACAATGAGAGGTGTGTTTATTTGTTTCCTTTAACATTTTAGGTGCATAGATTTCTTGGGAAAGATACTAAGGTAGTAGATTTAAGAAAATACAGTTTCAATTCATTAAAATACCTGACATACCCAATTCTTTATGAACTTGGATGATCAATTGTTGAGGGTTAGATTTGTTTTTTTTTTTTCCCTTATAGAATTTTTTTTCCCACAACTACTGCGTACTTAAGGTAGAGGAACATCTTCTGCTCCTCTTGAATAGGTACTTAAGAGAAACAAAAGGGGCCAAAGGAGATTTGTATCACCTGGCTACACCTCTTTTTGTCTCTGGATGTTTCTCTCGGAGGGGGGAGATAACGCGAGTTTTGGGGCAGGAAAAGGACAGTGCTGGGGGCAGCCGGGCGCTTTTTGCTCTCAGCATCGGAGAGAGGACGGTCAGGCCGCTCTTGCTGCTGGAGGAGTTTTCACTGCCATCACCGGGTCCGGTCCTGAGGAAATCTACCATCATGTGCTCGTGTGCCCAGGAATTCTGAGCTCGCCTCCTCCTGCCCTGCTGGGGCTGGGCCGGCCCCGTCCCACGGCCGCCGCTTTTCCTCGGCACTGCTTTGTGGCTTTCCTTTTGCTACGCTGCAGCCCTGCAGCCCCTGGACATCCCTGCCGTTCCAGCTACCGTCCCTGCCGGGACATCCCTGCCGTTCCAGCTACACCGTGGAGCTTCTGGTACATCCCACCCACCAGCCCGGGATCTTCCACCGTTCCAGCTTGGTACCCTCGGAGTCCTGCACTGAGACCAGACCGCCCCGGGCTTTGTGAAACAAAGCCCCTCGAGGTTCCTGGTTCTGTTCATCATTAATGCTGTAGTTGTTGTTGTTTGTTTGCCTTGTTGTACATACTAGTAAAGAGCTGTTATTCCTATCCCCATATCTTTGCCTGAGAGCTGACTTAATATCCAAGTTTTAATAATTCGGAGGGAGGGGGTTTGCATTCTCCATTCCAAATGGAAGTCCTGCCCTCCCTAGCAGATCCCTGTCTTTTCTAACCAAGACATCAATATAGCAAAAAATAAGGTTAATTGAAATGGACTGTGCTGTTGCCTGGGACAGAACACAATTTGCAAAATTTTATTTACATGTTCAGCAATAATGCCTTACCCTCATCAGACACCAAGTAAACAACCATCTCACAATCTTCATTCAGAAAATAATCTTTTCTGCACAGAACTTGCACACATACATTCTAGAATATATCTCAGCTCAGAAACAAACATTGCTAGGGAGTGGTTCAAATTCATTCCTTTCCTTGAATTTTGATAGGGCAGATTGAAAGTCCAATAAATTATTAGTTATGCTGGATTTTGTTTCCAAATAGGAGAGACTGATCTCACTTTTTATACTTAGCACACAATATGTTAAATTAAATAGCCGCTGTGAAGGCAAGCTGAACTCAATTAGTTAACAAGAGTTAGAGGCTTCTGTAATGGTGATGTAAGTTACTGAATGGGGCGTATCTTTCATATTTGAAAGGAGAAAAGGTGCTCAGTTTCACTCTATGTCTCCCAACTACAGCATCTCATGGGAAGCAGGCTTTATGCATTTACACATGGAATTGGGTTTTAGGATGAAGCAACTTCCTGGGAAACAATGGTGGACCATGTGAGATTTCTGAAAGCATTGGAGAATTTGTAAGCTTTTTAGGACTGGGTTTTTTCCAGCTCCAGAGTCAGTATATAACTTAAACTAGCCTTAGCAAACTCCTAGGTATGACTTTGCTTCTTTTCCCATGAGAAGAAAAAAAATCATTCCTGAAATCCTGCGCTGGCTTTAAATCTAATTACAAGAAAGAAAAAACATTAGAGAATGTAATGTGCAGTCTGTAGCCAAGATTTGAGATCCAGCCCCTGGAAAACCATGAAAATATTCCAGCAACATTGTTCCACAAATGTCTTAGTAAATCTTACTAAACCCAGAGAACTTGTGGATGTGCCATCCCTGCAAATGTTCAAGATCAAGTCAGACAAGGGCTTTGAGCAACCTGATCTAGTGGGTGGCATTTCTTCCCATGGCAGGAGGGTTGGGATTAGATGATCTTTAATATCTCTTCCAACTCAAGCTTCTCTGTGGATCTGTGCTTCTAAGCATAGCAGCAACAGAAAAATGTAACACTGAGTCCATTGATCATTATCATTGCAATTTATTGCACTTCAAACACAATCATTTGTAATTTGTTAAGACAGAAAATTAGAAACATAACCACCATTCTCAAGATTCAGCTCAAAAAATATTTGTTTGTTTTGCGAAATGGCTTTCTAAGAAATTCAACAAAAGATTCCGGGACTCAGATGTCAGAATGCATTTGATCAGCACCATTTTCAGCATGGACGTGTTAAGTTAACCTGGGAACTGGTTCATCTTACAAGCCCAGAGAAAACAAATTGTCTGCCATCTTGATTCAGTTTCTTCTGAATTCGTTTTTTGCCACCAGGTGTCAGCACGAGTGCACAGACAAGACACCACCGAGAGGTCTCCACAGGAGCAGTCCGTACAATAAGAATAATGTTTCATGGCAGCTCTCATGCTCCTGAAACAACTCTCCATTTTTAGTTCCAGTAGAGGAAAAAAAAAAAAAATTGAGAAGAAGAAGAAAAAGCTGATATTGCTTACTTTTAACTGCACAGTCTACACCAGTTTTATGTAGTGTAGGTATCCTAGAATCACCTATTTTATGTCCCCTAGTATTTCCACCCATCCTCTTTTCTGCCCAACAGTCACAGGGCTAGATTATCTCCCTTTAGACTCTAACCTGAAGGTGTGGAGACTATGAGGAACAAGGCAGGAAGGAGAGATCATTTTCACTTGATGTGGATAATACAGCTGAAAGACTTCAGATCACTGATAACTATCCTGCTTTTTAAAAGTCACTGTCCATATGCCCTTTTTCAAGGTGTTGACAACACCTAGCAGTTATGTCCCCAGATCTCCTTTGTTTCCCCCCTGGAAACAGCAGCCTGGGATTGCCCTGCTAAAGGCAGTATCATGAATTGCATTTCAGTTAATCTTTGATATTAAGAGAATTTCTTCTGTCTTCCCTTCAAACATTTGGTCAGTAGACATTTTTTGATCAGAATTTCCTTATTGCAGCTCCAGTGCCCTGATGAAAAAGAAGTGTCTTTTTTTCGATACATTTCTTACTTTACACGGTTTCCTATTCCAGGTTTTTCACAGAGGTCACTGTAGTTTTGAGTTCACTGTCATAGGGATGAACCTGAGTTTAAGATATTTAGTTCTGTTTAATGCCAAAATATGTTTGGAATAAATGCTTTTAATAGGAGGAGAGACCTGAATAAAGAGACAAATTTATAATTTCCATGACTATGATAGAACCTTCTGGCTTTTAATGAAGAGCAGGTTTTCCTAAATGAGAAGAGCACTTCTTGAAGCCAGGGAGATACAGACTGCAATGATCTCGTTATAAAGTTTTGTTTCAATTCTGCACCAATAAATCTTGCACAGAAAAGGAATGCGAGTACAGAGGGAGAGGTCTTATCAACTATTTGCTCCAAAGAGCTCTGCAAATCTCCTAGCTGTAACTGGGAAAAAAGGAACACGACTTGTATTGTCATCTCAGGTTTGTCTCCAGTGACTCTCTTCACAGGTGTCATGACTGTTGTGTTTTTCCTGTTTGCCTTCCTGTTACACTGTATTTGTCATTGTTTATAGTCTGCAGCTTAGTGATTTGTAGTTTGGGTTTTATCTGCAGGGTGTTTCGACTTCTTTTATAACTTCTATTTGACTCTTTTACTTTGTTTCCTCCAGCAGTGTAAGAGATGCNTTAATGCCAAAATATGTTTGGAATAAATGCTTTTAATAGGAGGAGAGACCTGAATAAATAAAGAGACAAATATATAATTTCCATGACTATGATAGAACCCTCTGGCTTTTAGTGAAGAGCAGGTTTTCCTAAATGAGAAGAGCACTTCTTGAAGCCAGGGAGATACAGACTGCAATGATCTCGTTATAAAGTTTTGTTTCAATTCTGCACCAATAAATCTTGCACAGAAAAGGAATGCGAGTACAGAGGGAGAGGTCTTATCAACTATTTGCTCCAAAGAGCTCTGCAAATCTCCTAGCTGTAACTGGGAAAAAAGGAACACGACTTGTATTGTCATCTCAGGTTTGTCTCCAGTGACTCTCTTCACAGGTGTCATGACTGTTGTGTTTTTCCTGTTTGCCTTCCTGTTACACTGTATTTGTCATTGTTTATAGTCTGCAGCTTAGTGATTTGTAGTTTGGGTTTTATCTGCAGGGTGTTTCGACTTCTTTTATAACTTCTATTTGACTCTTTTACTTTGTTTCCTCCAGCAGTGTAAGAGATGCAACCCTAGAGCTGCAAAGTTTTACATGACCTGCAGGGCATCTATTTTTTACATTTTGAGTGCTATGCAGAGACAATGATAGAATTTTAAGGCTTAAAGATCCAGATTTCTGGAAATGGTTGGCTCTTTTTGTCAGGGTTCTTTGAAACTCCAGTGTCTCCTTCATCAAATCAACATCCCTGAAGCTGTCCATCTAAAAACTGCAGTATTTTTACCGTTTCAAGTCTTAAAGTACACCTTTCATGTTTCCATTTCATTTATACAATGAATGCAACAAATTCTGTATAAATCTGTTGGAAAATTAAAAGAAGAAAGATATTTATAGTGGTGAATCTCCAAAAACAAACAAACCACCCAACCCAGTATTTTGCTGGCACTCTACTGCAATCACTAGGGAACTCTCTTTCAGTCTGCTGATTTAATTTAGCATTGAATATGCGTGCATCCATCTTCCTTTGCAATGCTGTAGTGAGACTTGTCTGTAATTTAGAGGATTCTGTTTGCAGTCATGGTCCAAGTTATCACTGTGGTTTACTGACTGAAGAACACATTTTTTCACTTTTTTTTCTGAAGTATTTACTGAAGCTCTTGGTGGTGGATTGAGCTGATTAATGTACAGAATCCTATCCAGTCCAGAAAGTTTTTGAAAAGGGAGGATATTCCCTCTATCACTTATTGATTGCCTGTGGTTTGGTAAGAGCCATGTTACTGTCATATTTACAGTGCTGGAGCTGGAAGCATTTGCAGGTTCTGGAAGTACACCCTGGGTGAATATTATCCATCAGACAGAGACCCACTGTATCATCTCCTTCCAGACCAGTTCCATGTGGAAATGAACTGCTCCATGCAGGCAGGCAGGGAAGTAGAGTGTACAATCAGGACTGCTGGAGTCACTTGACTGAAAATTTCCCTTTGGTTTCCATGTAATGTATCTTTATTGCACAATTTGGAGATGTTTTGCTGCAGCTAGTTACAATTATATGTTGCAGTCCTTCCTTTCCTTCTATATGGACTTTGTTTGGTAAGGGTCTCATCAGCCCTACTGGAAAACATGAATGAAGAAGAAAAACCTTTGCTTTTAAGGATCTCCAACAAATCTAATTTTCTCT
>VYZR01093057.1:505-10915 GCA_013400675.1 Oxylabes madagascariensis
GCATGACAGTTAACATTGAAAGGTGTAAGAAGAGACATCATCTTTTCCTCATTTCCACTCCTGAAAAACAAAATATGAAATAATCAGAAATATTATCCCAATTTTTAGTAGCTTATTCTGGTTTTTGTATTTTTTCACTGTGTTCAGTGACATGTTCAACGTTCAACAGATCTGAAGCAACACATTCCCCTCTGTATTGCCAGCATAAAAGGGGAAACAAAAATGCATTTATGCAACTACTTTCTTAGCTTCATTCAAAGAAAACAGCCAAAGCTTAGCATCTAGATGGAATGCAAGCTTCAAAGACTATGTCTCTATATATTAATTACACAAAATTCTGCAAATATAACTAATTCCAGTTATTTTCCAAACATACATACCTGGCACTTTCTAAGAGTTCATCTTTCTTGTATTCACCTAGAAGACAAAAGGGCTTTGTTTAGCTGTCAAATAAATATCTATATGTGAAGTTCAGTACTTATCCTCCTTTTCTAAAATTTTAGAGAATGTAAGTGCTAGAAGTACTTACAAATACTCTTTTCAGTTGTTAAAGGGAGCTTTTAAAAAAGAGGAAGGCTGAGTTTTTACAAAGGCAGGTATTGATAGGACAAAGGGAAATGTGTTTAAACTAAAAGAGAGATTTAGACTACATGGAAGAAATTCTTTACTCAGAGGGTAGTGAGGCACTGGAACAGGCTGCCCAGAGAAGTTGTGGATTCCCTGCCCCTGGATGTGTTTAAGGGGATGTTGGATAGGGGCTGGGCAACCTGGTCTAGTCAATGTCCCTACTCATGACAGGGGGTTGGAATGATGTGATCTTTAAGGTCCCATCCAACCTAAGCCATTCTATGATTCTAAAAATTTGACAGCTCATTATTGAACTAGGATGATAAACTATCCAGAACACATGGCATGACTGAGATGATGAAAGCCATAAGGGAATTCTATTTAAAATTATAAGCCAGAGACAAGTTAATGTAGTATCAAAAAGACAAGCCCCAAACTACTGTGTTACATCAGTTCTACTGTTACTAGTCATAAAAAAATCTAAAGATTATCACCTACCAGTCAGTACTGCTTTTGCAGATGGGTCTGCTAAATCCAAAGCTGTTCTTCCATCTGTGTTCCGGATGGTTGGCTCAGCACCATGCTGCAAGAGTACTACAAAAATGCCAAAGTTTCCCATGAGAAAACAATTCTACAAGACAAGGTTTATGAGACATATCATAACTGTAATCTGCAAGCAGTAAAAGAAACATCCCAACTTCCTTTTTCAAATTTTTAATGTCAGCGTTTTTCAACGTCGTCTGTGACCAGCGGATCTGGTGAAACATGTCTAGACACATTTTAAGAGAAAAAAGCAGATCAGAAAGAGAACCACAGACTGACAAGACACAATCTCAGTTGAAAGCTTGTGACTGACCCACCACAAAAACTCAGCAGCTATTTTCCGTCAGCTCCAGAGCATGCTGTTCCAAATCCTGTGCTGTCCTAACCTGCAGACAGCAGTGGCAGGCTGTGCATGCTGCACTCACATTCAGGCCAAACAGGTTATGTTATCTGTACAGCTCTCTAGAGCTCTACAGCTCTCTTAAAGTAAATGGCAGCAAACCACAGAATCAAAAAATATTTCTTGACTATGCATCTAACTTTCTACCTCTTCCTTAAAGAGTTCCTCTTAAGAAATGTGTGGGTCAAACAGGTAGTCAATATAATTGACTTTGAAGTTTTCCCATCCTTAACTAATTTAACACAGCTGCTACATATAAGACAGAATGAATCCATTATTAAGATCACTTTTATTCTTTCCGCTGCACTACGATCAGAAGCAGAAGGCAGCATAAGAGTCTAGGCTGAAACAGAAGAGAATTTAGCTCCATGAAGTCACTTTAAAGCACTTTCCCCATGATGTGAATGTGAACCTTTATAGGTAGACAAATATAAAAAATAGATCCAAAAACTTGTATCTTGTAACAGTGACATATGAATTGAAGTTTATGAAAGATGTTTACTTCTAACCCTTGTATCAGCCATGGCTCCATAGAGTGAAAATGGTCTTTAAAGGGTTCTTAATTTTTTGCAGTGAAAACAAGTGAGTCAGTCACAGGAAGAGTGGGAGAAAATTACCAATGCAGACATCTGTCTTCCCCTTAATGGCAGCTTCATGAAGGGGAGTGTAATTCCAATTATCTCGAGCATTAGGATCTGCACCGTGCCGCAAGAGCAGATTGACAACTTCAGCATGGCCAAAGGAGCAAGCATTGTGAAGAGGAATAAGGCCTCCATCATCTCGTGCGTGGACATTGGCACCACTTTGAAGTAAATATTCAACTACATCCTTCCGACCAAAACCTGGAAGAGGAAAAAGGAGAAAAGGCTTCAGGGTGGCGTAAGAGAAATTCCTGCCCCAGAACTGCAGATTAAACCAACAAACTTCAATAACAGTAACCACTCTTAATCACAAGTGTCATGGTTTACTAAAGAAGCATTTACACTCCAAGGATGTTTCTGAAATTCTTAAAAATTAGATTAAACTTAGTACAAAAATAATATTAAAGATTACAGAAACAATATCGTGATAAGATTCCCTCACATTTTAGCTGTATCTTGTATACTTATATAATGGCAAATGAACTAGGACATCCAACTATCTATATTTGCTCTACTGTCTCCACATGAGGCCAGAATGCATCAGGATTTCTGCTTGTAGCCATTATACCCATCTAGTTATGTTCCAAAGGCCACCTCAAAGGTTCCACAAATGTCTCTGTGGGTCTCAGCAATTATTAGGGCAGGTAAGAGCCATATTTTAGTATGTATCAGTCTTATGCCAAGTACCTTCTGGGAAATAACTCATGTGTGCAGGACTTGGCCTTCCTTGCTTTAAATATCTGAGTTATAAACTCTTTTCCTCAACTGATCAAGATCTGGATGAAGTCTTGAGCTCTCCCCTCAAGAGGGAACAACCAGGAAGTTGCCAACGCCACTGATATCCAGATTGCAGCAAATTTAAACTTAGCTACAGATCACTCATAGAATGTCCACAGTAGGTTTAAGTCCTTGCAACCATAACCTAGAAATGATGTATATTCCTGATAACAACACAGCATTTCAGTGACAAAGTCACCAAAACATACAAAGTGTCAGCATTTCAGTTATAACTGAACTTTCAGTCTTAGCTTAGTTGTGACTGAACCTTTTCACAGCATGTTCTTCACTAAACCCGACTTGAGTAAATCCTTATTCTGGAGCAAGAAGCACTTTCACACCCTGGAGCTCCCCAAAAGCCCACTGCCCCTGTTAAGCAATTTCTGGATCCCACTTGCTAAGAGAAAATCTTGTAGACAAGCTGTATATGTCAGATAGACAGATCTGGACAAGTATTCAGAAATACTTCAGTTAAATTTTCACTTTACTCTTCTTTCCTCAAAAGTCTGGTTAGGAACCACATTCACCATGAATTCCTCATTATTGTAACAATCATTTTATGTCAAACTTTTGAATCGCGACATGAACTTCAAGGTGTTTCCCAGTAACACTCACAAGGCTATACTGGTGATGCACTTCTTCAAAACACAATACTGGTGATGTACTTCATCCAAACACAACACTAACGATACAAATCATAGCTTACTAGCACCTTGCGTGTGATAGAACCACAGACCCTACAGCAAATTCACTTTGGAGTCTCACCATGACACTTACCCACCTGCCTGTCCTAACAGAGAACAGGAGCTCCGCACACTTGGGATGAGATCTGGATCAGACACATGGTCCATACAAAACCAATTTATCTGCACAGGCACAGTAAGTCATATTCACTGCACATGCATGCATATTTCTGCTGCCAAAAAAATATGTTAGTAGCTATACCCATGCAGCTTTATTGTCTGTATTACATTATATGCATCATGTTTCTCATTCTTAAATATGTTCAGCTATTCTAGGCATTATAAATACTGTTATTTTTCTTAAATGTGTCCTGATATTTTTCTTGCTTCTTCAAGCTTTCAAAAAATTCTGTTTATAGTCTGAATATATACTCAAAATGTACTAAAGTATTTTGAGAAACTACTCAAAAGAGACCTCCACATGTGCCAGAGTCCTGCAAACACATAATCAATGTTATGTTATTTGATGACCAACTGCTTGGTATTTTCCTTTGAGTACCAAAAAATGTTCTCCAGGACTGCTGCAATTATGTTAGAAAAGACTGATCAAACCTTTTGTCCAGAAGTTACCATCTGGTAGCTAAACCACTCATTCTTGTACAGAAGGCATTCCTACCCCTCAAAGTATTGATGCAATACCATGTTTTTACAGGTAAAATTCCTCAGCAGGAATCAACATCATAATTGAAAATCAGCTGTAGTAAACTTTATTATAGGCATAGAGAATTCCCTCAGATCCCTCTATTTAATACAGAGGTTCAATCAGATACAATTCATGAGTAATCTATAGCTTCTCTCTCAGCAAAGTCTGCATCTATTCAGAAAGTACCTTAAGTTCAGCAACATCGCTCAGCTACCTGTAGCTATTTTAATATCGATGAAAGTAACTCAAATGTATCACATCAATTTTTGTAACTTCTCACTAGCACTGAGCGCACAGCAGGGATTCCTTACTTCCTTGGGGAAGCATCTGCACAACAGGGCACCATATATGGAAGGGGAATTATTTTCCCATTGCTTTCTAAAGGATGCATGAGTACAGAGGAAGTGGCCAAACTGCACAATAGTTTCTGCCTCTGCTGTTTTTCCTGAGAGTGGAAAGCAGGGGCAGCCTCTGCTATCACGGGCAAGCAGTCACTGCCTACTCTAACAGTGCCTCTTTACCATTAGTTGGCTGCAGTAAAAACTATTCCAGCACTTAAAAAACCCCCAACATTGTAATTTTTAAGAGGTAGGAGTTTTCTTTAGCTCTTGAGCTTTTATCAAGAAACCACCTAAATGGGATCACAGCTTTCAACTGTGCAAGGTAATGGTCTTATCATCGTGAACTCTGTTTCTGATTGCCAGCAAGAAAGGCTGGCTACTCAGGACCTCAAGCTGGTACTCTTCTACAACCTGTGACAGCCAAGCAGCTCACTGCACTTGTTCCCTGGAAAGTTACACATTTTTAGCTGACAATTCCCAATTATTTACCATAGTAGAAATGCACAACTGTGTATAATTTAAAAAAGATTTATTTACAGTCACTGTGTGTCATAATTGATAATCAGCTACTTTCGATGGGATAAAAAGCTAACAGAAATAACTCAAATTTTTCTCCCCTACCCTAGGTGTTCATATTTTTTATGGATTTTAGATTGTAGAAAGGGTATTTTGGTACCTGCCAAGTCCTTAAAACCTTGTGATACTTTGAACTTAGACACACACTGTGATGAAAAAGACTGACCTGAGGAAGTATATGCAGCTTATGATGGGAGACAATGGAGCCTCTTTCATTGTGAAGGGTGGTGGGCTCTTGACTAAACCTTCAGGATAACTTAACTATCACACACACAGTTGTGTAATACAAAATCCAAAGCATAATTCCAGCAAAACTCATATGTATTACTTCTGATAATGACACATTTCTAGGGAGAGCTTGAAGGTTTTTTTTTTTTTAACATATTCTCGTTCAAAATCCACCTTTACAAACTGAGACATGGAAAAAGAGGAATTGCGTTTATTTTTTTTTTAATAAAAAACTTTTAAAAAATTGTTAGGTAAGATCTGGGAAAAGACTTAAAAAATAGAACCCAGAATGCCACTAAAAAAGGAAAAAGGGGCAATACAAAACATGGTGTATTTCAGCTCCAACTCCTCCATAAAAGAAGCCTTGAAACTGAATGAAACTAGTCAGAGAAGTTTTGTAATGTAATTTCTAAGAACACCCTGACAACTAGGATAAACAAAGCAGGAATACAACAGATTTTTGCTTTTCCACTTCCTGGAATGTGACTCTTTTAGAGGCAAAGACAAAAGAAGTGAGTATTACTCCAACTGTGAATAACAGGGGAAAGCCAAAACCAAACAAAACTAGTCAGGCCCAAGTCCAAGAGCTACTTCTGTCCACCTTTCACACAGAGCCTATTGCAGGTGGGCTGACAACACCAGAGTTCTCCCTGAGGCAGTAAAGAGAGCACCATCGAGAAATCACACAAGTGTTTTCTATCACGTTAGCCAGAAACTCCCAGCATCTCCTACAGGCCACTGAGAGGAGCAATTAATTTCTCTGCACCAAGTCTGAAGAAGACTCGGGCGTGACAACAGTGTCTCCCATTTACATACCAACCCGTGTAACATTAGAAATCTAACGACTACGTGTTTTTTAAAGAAAAGTCCTTCTACAGATCAGGAGTTATTTAAGTCAAGACAGATCACCCCTGTTCAGAGAGATAAACTAGATCATTATAGTGAATGAGAAACATCCTAGGCAAAAACCCCCCAAACTCACAAAAAGCAAATAAATAGAAACAACCTTTCATTTCTCCAAAATGATCTAAAACATACACAGCTGTTTACAAGTTCAGAGTTCATAAGTAGACAGGTAGGATTGCTGCATATAAAAAAATAGCTACAAAAATTGTTTTCCTCTGACAGGACATTTTAAGTTGCCTCCTGAGCTCTCCTGCTGATCACGCTTCTTGAATTTATAAAATACTGCTGTCCTGAGGAGGCTTTCAAGAACTTAGACCTCTTAAGTCTGAGTCAAGCTCTCTTAATATGAGGAGAGCACACCTGAAGCAGAAACATTTACCAAGACAATCTAATAAGGAAACAAACATCTTTGTTACTATTCATATTGTTTAGCTGAAAAGAAGCTGCTGTTTTCCGCAGCCTGTCAGCCTTGGGGTCCTACATCCAAGGCTGTAATTAAACCAAAACAACCAACATGGAAACAGCAGTCACAGTCAGGTCTTTGTCTGAAAAGGTGGGACACAATCTTCTGAACTGCTGCCAGTGAATGCAGTTGTCCTGTGACGTCGGTTGTTTGCTTACTTACGTCCTGAATTAACAAAGTCCATTTGTCAAAGATAAGAACGCAAAAAAAAGCTTAGAAACGGTGTTACCTGACAAGCACCTTCGTACGTTCAATTTAAAAAATGCACAGGCCTGCTGAAATCCACGAGAACAGTACGTGGGACGTGTGTCCCTGTCAGAGCTCACGTGTCACAACACGAACAGTATAAACCCCACTCCAGATGTGTCCTCAAAGCCAGATGAGGTTTGTTTTTTATAAAAGGAGAAAGAAGGAAAAAAGGNGGCCCCTCCCAGCGCCGGCCCGCGGGGCTGCGGCGCCACCCGGCAGCGCCTCAGCGCGGGGCGGGAGGGACGCGGCCCTGCTCCCTTGTGAGGGGTGACGGGGAGCACAAAAAAATACAGCGCTGGCGATTCGTCCCAGAGAACGAATGTAGCCTTGTCGCTTTCAGTAATTAAATGTAGGGATTTTTCTGTTCAGGGATTCTTTTTCCCCCCTGCGAAATGTGTAAGGCTGCATTTTGGTGCCGATGGCTTAATGATCCTCTCGCGGTTGCTTATATAGCAAAATACTGTGACTCCGAGGAGGTTGAGTGCTTGCATAATAACTATGAAATGGAAACTATACAACATAAATTATATGTTTCTCTTTATTAATCTCGGAGAACATATCAAAAAGCCTGTTAGTTGACTTTGCCAATTCAAGGTTTTGGAAGAGAACAGAAAGTGCCCGTCACCCCCGCCCTCTGGTAAGCCTCATCGGCTTGATGGGGAGCCCTGAGACCAGATGGGACTGACTAGAAGAGGATTCAGTTGATAATTCTGAAATGTGTTTTTTTTTTCACTCACACCATATTAAAACACTTTGGAAAAGGTAGTTGAATAGGGTCAGTGCCTTCCTCTTGCAAATGCAGAGATGAGTAACTCCAAACTCAATTCATCTTGCAGACTACTGTTACATTAGGATATTAAATTAAGTACAAGAAAAAGGATCTAGCACATTTTTGCGGTCTAGTCAATTCCATTCCCTCAAACATCCTGTCACTGAAACAAGGCAGTTACATCAAAATTTTCTGTCCCTGGTCCATACTAACAGCTAAACTGCACCCAGGAGTTTTTCTGTGGGAGACTACAGGCTGTACCAGGCTGTCACCATGATCTCAGGCAGATCAAGGTCTGATGCTTGTGTCTGTGGCCTGTTCAGTTTAGGAATTTATACATAGCTGCAGTAGCAGTGTGATAGAAAAATGCAGCCAGCACGGGGCAGAAACCACATGCTTTGACAAATGTGATGCCTTGGTCATGTGCGTTTTCTGTAATCTCACTGGTGTTTCTCTGTGTCTCCATTTAAATTTCAAGCTGTGCTCAGCAGGCAGGGAATAGCCTGGCTATGGCCAGTGTTCCATACTTAAAAAATTCATCCCCTGCTTTGCATGGGGCCATAATGTTCCCACATAGACTGTCATCAAATGTGCCTCATAGGCCTACAGCACTCTCAGACCTTCCCAACTTCTCCAAAGTATACATGATGAGAGCATCCCTTTCTGCCTGCAGACACCACAGACTGAAAACAAGACCTGCAATGCTGCCGTTTGTATCTTTTATTATCACCATTAGCATAGCTGGAAAAACGACACAAGCTTTTGAGTTCATAAACCCTTCTCTGGGCCTACAGCAGAAGTAGCAAATGCACTAACTTGACTGCTTTCATTTCAAAACTAAAGAAGGGACTTTGTATCTAGGAATCTGTGGAAGTGCAAATACCTGTGTAAATACAAACACATCCTGCTCCTCATGTCTTCAAAGTAATTTTAAATCCAGAGCAATATTTCACGGTTCTGCTGGAGCACAATTATAAAGAGCATGGCCTGAAATAAACTACACATTCTCTCCACATCCCTATACCCAAAAGATACTATTACTCTAAATTATCTGTAGCCTGATTTCCTTTGCCAGCACGTCTTCATGATAGCTTGAGTGTGAAAGTACAGCAGGTCTATATGAATGGAAACAATTAAAAAAGTATTATACTGTTAGAGCAAGATTCAATAGCCTTGAATTCAAGGAGGCAAAGGCTCTCAGCGTATTTTAGGACTTGTGTATCAACAGCCTTCAAAGTGACTTTTGAGATTCACCAAACATCCCCCCCTTTTTTTATATTATTTATATGTTTATTTTGTGTGAAAATAATCTATAAAATCCAATATTTTTCTTCTTTCTTCTGTACAATAGCATGGTTAGAAAACCATAGCTGAAATATATGCCAAATCCCACCCAATACATGTGGTAGGGACTTTTCTAGAGGCAGCAGGGGCTTTGTAACCCACGTGTTATAAACCCAGCCTGAGAGACTTAGCCATGAAAATCTCAGAAAAATTTCGCTGATATTCCTTTTAGTGTAATTTGTGATATACCAGTGGCCTCTACCTTTGAAGTGTATTTATTCTGGTGGCATAACCTCACAAAACAGAAACATGAAGGATTTTGGAAGTGTGCGCAGTTTAGAAAAATGCTTGGTTGGTCACTAGAGGGCAGGAAAGGAACGGAGATAAAAAGGAGAAAAAAAAAAAAAGGGGGAAAAATAAAAGGAAGAAAAATAAAAATAAATAGAGAAAGATACAGAAAAAGAAAGAAAAATAGGAACTGTTTGGTATGGAAAGACTAAAGCAGCCTTAAAAATAAATGCCTTTCCTTTCTTTTTAGGAGATTAAGGTTTACTTATGGGGAGAGGCATTGTTCATGCCAATCTATAAGGCAGTCCATCAGATTTAGGATTTTCGGCTGTCAGCCCTTCATGTTATGAGGATTTTCCAGTTCTTTCTATTTGGTCCCTGCAGTGCTTTGCCTTGCTCTTGGAAGAAAAGTAAAATGCTAGAAACAAATGGAACATTTCAAAAGTTCAGAAATTTAGCTTATTCCAAAAGGAGAATGATTTTAAATTTATTCCATTTGAAGTATTTCCAGATGAGGCTTGGAAAAAAAAAGCCCAAACCAGAGACAATTAATGTGTACATCAGGAAATAATAAAACATTCCTATAAAGAAAAGTGTTTATTTTGGAGAGAAACAGAAGCGATCTGTTGGTTTCCAATTTTTATAACTATAATTTTTTATAACTATAAATAGAAACTTCCTCAGTGCAAGCTTCTTTTTCTACATGAAAAGATCAATTTAAGAAATACAGAGTCACTGAAAAATCAAAGCAGCACAGGCTGTACATTAGTGATTATGTGTAATACTGGATCTTTAAAGAAACTTTCTCCCTTCCCCTTATTTAATCCATCAAATACTTTTGCTGTGTGTCTTAAACAAGCAGGAACTAGTTCTTTTTCTCTGCCAGTTACCCATGTGTAGTTAGTGGTGTTCTATATGTACCACCTTTATTCTACCAGCAGTTGGGGGTAAAGTGTAATAATTATAAAATGTTGTTCTGGAATAATAAAGGG